>PVKV010015706.1:7266-53732 GCA_004027835.1 Alouatta palliata
CAAGCAATTCTCCTGCCTCAGCCTCCCGAGTAGCTGGGACTACAGGCACGTGCCACCACGCCCAGCTAATTTTTGTATTTTTAGTAGAGACGGGGTTTCACCACGTTGACCAGGATGGTCTCGATCTCTTGACCTCGTGATCCACCCACCTCGGCCTCCCAAAGTGCTGGGATTACAGGCGTGAGCCACCGCGCCCGGCTGAAAATGAACTCTTTTATTTCCATGTGAAATCATCATGCTTTAATATTTCCAGACTCGATTCGTTCATTCATTCATTCAGGGAATCACATGAGAAAGAAAAAAGCTAAAGTCAACATACCCATTTTCATATTTTGCCAAAAGCTCTCTGTTTTGTTTAATTTTAGAAAATAGAGTAAAGATACCACACTGTTAAATCTACCATTGGCCTTGTTGCTGGTATAAATAGAGTATTTGATTTTCCACTGGCTTTTGGTCATGGCTCTTCTTCCATGTTCTAGATAGACTCCAGCAAAAGAAATAGAATAAGGTCCCTGACCTGGTGAAGATGAGGTTTTCAGGGAGCACACATTTCAGGGAAGAGTAGAGCTGTCCTGTGAACCAGGTGGCATTATGAAGGACATTTGAGAGAATCCAATGGGAAGCACTCCCTTGATGATCTCTCTGCAAAGCCAAGAAAGCCAAGACTGCTAAAAAGACAAGACATTTCCATTCACCAGCATACCCTTGACACAAGAAATGAGTGCTGTCTGTGTGAGGCTTGACTCTGGTGTATCAGAGCCCAGTTTCCAGAATTTATATTGACACAGTTTGCTCAAAAAATCATGTTTCTACATAAACTGATCTACTCAGTAGGAAAAGGTTTGCATGCTGATGTGTGAGTGATCACTTAGGAAAAATATAAAGCATCTTGTCTTTGCCCTAAAAAAACAGAAAATGCAGAAAACTATTCCTGTTCTTTAAGACAACATTCTCAGGACTTGTGTACTGTCTATGTGCTCAGGCATGAAAACCTACTAGAAAAGGAGGGAAGACACAGGGGGAGATGCTGGGGAGACATGTTTTATATGTTTTAAAGTGTAAGTACCAGTAATTTATTTTTTTACCTGATATTCAACTTTTTTTTTTTTTTTGAGACAGAGTCTCACCCTGTCACTCAGGGTTCAAGCAATTCTCCTGCCTCAGCCTCCCCGGTAGCTCGGTCTACAGGCATATACCATCACACCTGGCTAATCTTTTGTGTTTTTAGTAAAGATGAGGTTTCACCACGTTGGCCTGGCTGGTCTTAAACTCCTGACCTCACCTCAAGTGGTCCTCCCTCCTCAGCCTCCCAAAGTGCTGGGATTACAGACTTGAGCCACTGCACCCAGCCTCTGATGTTCAACTTTTTGATGAGTAATGAATAGAAGGCAGACAGAGGCATTTTAAAGGTGTGATTGCTGTTTTCTCTCTGCCTCTAAGAATGGAATCCTGTCTGGCAAAAGATGAAGGGATCTCTGAGGTCAAACTGATGACAGTTACATTAATTAATCACTTGTGTAAAAATGAGACAAAGTAGAAACCACGTATGTTTCAGAAAGTGTCCCTCTTTTGTTTGATGTATCTCTTAGTACCCTCTAGTGGTGTCAGCCTAACATTTTCTTATATGTAACATGATCCTGCCAGATAGGTTCAGCGTTTGCAAGCCACATCTCTATATGCTTATGTACGAGATAATCAACTAAAAATCCACAAACATTTTTTTAATCAAATTCCAACCTCATGGATTGGCAGAAGGCTATTATTATTCATTTTATTCCTAAGACTAAAGAGTTACAATTCTTCACTATTTCTACCTCAGAGCTGATTTGAGAATACTTGAACTATGTTGGCAAATTGTGGCATAGGAATATGTCACATTTTAAGCATCACATATTTTTGAAGACTTGTTCACATATGTAAAAAGTTCCATTCTAAGGCTGTGCCTGCAAAGTGACAAATATTTGGTAATAACCAAATTGGTATTGTTGGAGTGGGGTAGTGACCACTCCTCAGGCTTTTCATGAAAACCCCTGATTTACAGCCTCTTCATTTGTTCTGAACCCTTGTCCTGAGTATATTAATTCACCTTCTGATTTTTTGTTTGCAAATATGGTCAACATGTCTTTCTGCTTACCACAGAAACCCCAAGAAATCTGAACACCAATAACTTGCAAAGGAAGCTTCTATGTATGATATAGAGTAGATAGTTAGAGATGTGCATCTCACACTTTTTCACTAAAAAAATCCTATAAACAGGAGAAAATTCTTACCTGAAAGTCTATGAGTATAACCTGGTGAAGATTACCTTTTACCTTCAGATTCTAGCTACATACAAATGATATTTTTAAGGAAGACTTTTTGGATTGTGAAAGTGCCAAGACATGTTTATTGTAAAAATTTTGAAAAGTACAAAAAAAATGAAAAATTTTAATCTTAGTAATTGTAAAACTTGAATCTACTTCCTTCCAACCTTTTCTGTGTGTATTGTAGCATAATGGAGATCATACTCTATATTATAATTTGTGCCCAACTGTTTTTTTTAAACAAATAAGCATTTTCCTATCTTATAATGATTATGTGATATTCTATGCTATATGTATAATTTATTGTTTTGGATTATTATTGCCAGTCACTTAAGTTTAGGCAGTCATGTTAATTATCAATGTTTTTAGTCTTTTGAATTATTTTTCCTATAATTTGATGATCTACTGACTGTAAACAAATTTATTTTCCTGAAAGTGAATTAACGTAGTTAGGCTCACAAAAGGTATAAGCAATTTGTAAATACATGGGGTGTCCATACATTTCTCATACAACCAGGTGACTTTGTGCAAAATACTGAAGCTCATGTGCTTCCTTTTTCAGATGACTTGCATGAGTAGTCTTAAAGTAATGAAGCTTGTGGTTTTCTTTTTGGAGAGCAATCTCAACCCCAGTTTAGGCCATTTCCTTAGCGAATCTTTGTTAAAGCACTGTTTCCCATATCCTTTTGCTGCAGAATGGACAGTGTGTTATTAGGGAGAGTGACCCACCTGCTTTTCTTCTCATTCAAACCACAGACCTAACGAAGCTGTGCTCTTAGGTTGTCAGGCTTAGAGGCGTCAATCTATTTACCTTGGAAAGTTCCTTGGCCTCATTCACCAGCATCCCTTTTGAGCCTTGTTTACTATATGATGACAGATAATAGCCAAAGGTAATATTGGTATAAATGTGCTGGTTTTTAAATATATTCTTAAATGACTTTAATATGAACAGTAATATGGATAACTTTTATTGAGCACATACGATGTGCCAGGCATTGGCTCCATGCATTATTTAGGTTATCTCTTTCTTTCTCATACTTTGAAGTTGGAACTTTGATTATTTCCATTTTACACATGTAGAAAAGTGAGGTGTAGAATGGTGAGGTCACGTGTCCCATGCTGCAGAGCTATAAAGGGCAGCAGGATTTGTGCCTGCCTGCACTGTTTCCAAGTCAGTGCTTCTAACCACCAGCTGTACCACCTCCACTGTGCCATTATACCTCCTGACAAAGGTCATTGGAAATAGAAAATCTTAAGGGGGTAATTAATGTCAGAAGGCCCCTTTTGAGTCCTTGGGAGTTTTTTTATGGCCTCCACCTAACCATGGACTCATAAGACCCTACCTCCGTTGTAGTGTGTGTCTGTGAGTAGACTAGGGACTTACTTGAACAGGACTAATCTGCACAGGTTGTGTAGAAGAAGCCAGTCTTACACAGGGATCAGTGGGGAGTAAGGGAGGAATTTAACAGAAAAGATTTGGGAAAAGATGCTACTTTGCCACTAGAAATAAAACATGATCACGTCAAAACTGGTAAATGAAGAGTAAGATACACCTAGAAGTTTTTCTTTGTTTAGAAGTGGAAGGTCTTTTCAGGGATTCGTGAGAAATTTTGGAGAAGATTGAATGTATTTGTTGAAACTCAAAAATGGCCTGCTAAAGAATGGAAAGTTACCATGTGTTTCTTATCAATAGATAAGATACCTCTTATCTATTGGTGATTATAACTCCATCATCTAAGATGAACTAGGGTGAACAGAAAATCATTCATAGGCCATTTTGGAAGCTGTTCTATTAATAATTGATTTTCTTACAGTTTGCAACATGGCCTTTTTCTGAGTTTCTACTCACTTCAGTTCATCCTAAAAATGGTTTCACTAAGAACTATCGATGACCTTGGATGGGACTAACTAATCCATTATAATCACATAAATTTATACTTGATGTCAGAGGTCCCCTTTGTCTTCTAAGTGCAGAGCTGGCAATAATTTGCTAGTTGGTCAGAAAACAAAGTAATGCTTTGCAAGTAGTAGTGAAATTTGTTCATTTCTGTGGGTTTTTTCACATTACTTTACTTACTTTTAAAGAAATCAATGAATGTACTGTGAACCCTGATATCTGTGGAGCAGGACACTGCATTAACCTACCAGTGAGATATACCTGTATATGCTACGAGGGTTACAAGTTCAGTGAACAACAGAGGAAATGTGTTGGTAAGAGACAATTTTGATTGACTGAATTATTACATATCAAACATTTGTACATTTAGAACATTTTTTTCTTAGACCAGCTTAACCATGTTGGGAAAATATTACTGGTTTAATTTTTTGAAATGTTTATCCCTTAACTAAGGGAGCTCAAAAAAAGATTTGCTAAACAACTGGAATTCTCTTATCTCTTTGTTCAACATTTGTTTACCTCCCCAAATGTAATACATTTACATAAAGGTGAAATAATTTCCAAAAGCTTTTTGGATAAAGTAAGCAAAATATGAATTCCAGAAACAGCTATGTAAAAACATGTATTTAGCAAAAACAAATTAACATTAATATATACTGCACTGAAGAATTACTTTCATTTACGCACATAAGATTTGATTTTTTAAAGGGATTTTTAAATTGAAAATCCGTATATGCTGGCCTGAATGTGTCAGTCAATTTAGAAATTTGGGGATCTCATATATGCTCCTTTTGGGGAAAAAAATGTGCCTCAAAAAGATATGCAATAGAGTTAAGTAAATCATGTTAATGTAACTCTAAATTTAATTTTTTTCTTTTTTTTAAGAAAAAATTCAGCACTAAATGATAAGGCCAATATAAGCAACAAAGGCACCTATCTAATTAATGCTACTTTAGAATATGTGAATTTTGCTGTTTAGTTTGTGTGTATGGTGGGGGAAGGAGACAGCCACCTGCTCTGTAATATGGCTATTTCCTTGTCATTTGCGTATGTTATATACATTACATTTAGAACCTAGAATATGAAGTTGAAAAGGCAACAGAGATGACCTAATCCAACTCTACCCTTGTGCATGGAGGAATAGTCTCTTTCGTGGCATTTCTGACTCCCTGCTGACAGCAAATTCCGTTGTTTGGATGTCTCTTGTTATCAGGAGAATCCTTCTGTGTTGACCTGAAATCTGTCTCTTTGAAACACCAGTGTCATGGTTTTGTAGTTTTAGCCTTTGAAGCGATACACAGTAGGCTGCTTCTCTCTTCCAGTCACAATCCTTCAAGTATTTGAGGAGAAAGATTGTGCCTCCTTTTACTGTTGGCCTCAGTTGTAAAGGTTGGGTGGTAGGTACCCAGGGCATAATACGATGATATTTTACAGAACCCTAAACTTAGTTTAGTTTCCCTAAACTAAGTTCTTGCTACACAGAACTAATTTTTTTATATGTATTCTTGTTACAGATATTGATGAGTGTACTCAGGTCCAACACCTCTGCTCCCAGGGCCGCTGTGAAAACACCGAGGGAAGTTTCTTGTGCATTTGCCCAGCAGGATTTATGGCCAGTGAGGAGGGCACTGACTGCATAGGTAATGACAGCATTCTTCCTGATTATAAATTCCTAGATCTGAGTTTTTAGATCCTCTAAGACTATCTGTTCAGTGCTTATTCAGACAACCCAGAAATTTTTATTAAACACTTACCTTGACAATTAAACACTTAACCATGACAACACTCTGCTAGATCCCGGGTGATATAAAAATGGATTTTTTTCCTAACATTTCTGAAGAAAGAGCGTCAAATATGTGCACAGACAAGATGCATTAAATGTTACTTTTGGACCACCCTGCATGAATCAAAACTGGATGATTTTGATGTGTGTCAAATCAAAAGGAAAGTAGAAATCAGTTACTTCATTACTATATTTGAGCTAAGCTGGGAGATGGGAGAGGTTTGAAACAACATTTGGAAAACAAAACTCAACAATGCTTTCTGCTCCTCGTAGATGTTGATGAGTGCGTGAGGCCAGCCATCTGTGGGGAAGGGCACTGTGTCAATACGGTGGGGGCCTTCCGGTGTGAATACTGCGACAGCGGGTACCGCATGACCCGGAGAGGCCATTGTGAGGGTGAGTCTGCTGAGAGTGCTGAGCACACATGACCGTGATGTGCAGGCTTGGTAGGCACCTGGCCTGTTCTTGCTTCCTTCCACACTCCGTGCATGACACCAGTTTATCCAAGCTCTTTCTGCTTCCTGGATTCACAGGCTCTTTGCCTCCACCTTTCAGTGACTCTGTTGGGATTATTTTCCGTCTTCATGCTCTCATTATTTTTCACGTCAATATCTCCCTTTCTGGTATTTGGAGTAAAATCACTGTAGAACAATTAATTGCATCATATTTAGTACAAACCCAGATTTAGTGACAGAGTCCAGACCATTCATCTGGGAACATGGTGCAGGTATAACCAGTGTTGATTTTTTGTTTTGACCTTTTCACCTACTTACATTCCTTTGTCTCCGCTGCTTTCTTTCACATGTGTTCTGGGACTTTCTCACAGACTCCCTGAGAACCATGGTCTGACCAACTCTTGGTTAGATTCCAACTGTGCTAGATAAAATTTCCTCATTATTGACTACAGCAGTGAGTTTTCTCTCATTATAGAAATGTTATAAAAATATTTATAGCGTGGTCACAGTTATTATCCTTTTCATATTTCTGTTTACATTTGTGTCAAAGTTGCTTTGGTTCTTTTTGAAACCACCGTGGTGAGGCCAGGCACTGTGGCTCACGCCTGTAATCCCAGTGCTTTGGGAGGTTGAAGCTGGCAAATCACTTGAGGCCAGGAGTTTGAGACCAGCCTGGCCAACATGCTGAAATTCCCTCTCTACTAAAAATACAAAAATCGGTCAGATGTGGTGGCACACACCTATAATCCCAGCTACCTGGGAGGCTGAGGAACAAGGATCACTTGAACCTGGGAGGCAGAGGTTGCAGCGAGCCAAGATTGTGCCACTGCACTCCAGTCTGGGTGACAGAGCGAAACCTTGTCTCCAAAACACAAAACCAAAAAAAACCCACTATGGCACTTTTTTGCAATAATTTTCATGAAGAAATATAATGACCTTCTGCTGAAAACCTGCCATGGAAATATGAGCGTGAAGGAGCACAGGGTCTCTGAGGGCACGTGAGCATGGTGGTGGTTCCTTGGGGTTCCCTGGCTGCCGGTCAGCAGAGCCTAATAGAGCTAGGCTCTATTAGTTGGGGCGAGATGGACTAGATTGGCGCAGCCAGCCCTCAGCTGTCCCCTGGCTTCTGCATGTTGGTTTTCTTCACTGCTGTAATGACCCAGGCCTGGAGGGAGAGCTAATTAGACATTTTTTGGCAGCCTACACTTGCCTCTCCTGCTGGCGTCTTGTTTCAGCCTCTTGGGCTCTAATCTAGAGACAAGTGGGAGTGTTTTATGTTGCTGGATTTCTGATCAGCTTGGATCAGAATGGAGCCTTGTAGAAGCTACAGAACAAGCACAGGTGTAAAGTGTCTCCACTCTCCTCTTCCAAGGAACTCTCCTCTGCTGTAGAGAGGCAACGTGGGATGGGGAAGAGCGAGGACGGTGGGATCAGCTCACCACCCCCACGCTTAGTAACTGCCTGACTCGCAGCCCCTTACTTTGCCCCTTTGAAACGTGGTACATCACCTGTAAAATGGGAGCCATGAAGTTAACTTTCTGGGTTTTTGTGGAAATAATTTCATGTTGCTATAACTTGTATGATGACTGTGACTTTGTT
Source organism: Alouatta palliata (assembly GCA_004027835.1). Lineage (NCBI taxonomy): Eukaryota > Metazoa > Chordata > Mammalia > Primates > Atelidae > Alouatta > Alouatta palliata. Next base: position 15,304 of record PVKV010015706.1, read on the forward strand.
AGTTAAGAAGTTATAGTTTCTTTAAATCTCGCCCGTCCTTGACTCCTTTTGTGATTGTATAGATCTCAGTACCTCTGAAGTTGCAGGGAGGGCTTTAAAAAAACAGGGGATAAGTTTATTTGCCAAGCATTTATGTGCAGAGCAGTATCCTCCAGCCCCCACCAAAGAAGTCAAGCACTGATTCTTAAGTGCTTAGATAGATCAAGAATGGGAAGATAAGATACTAAGTAATAGGATGGAAAGGAATAGAAAAGAAATTGGAAAATTATGTACTTAAATTGAAAGCTTGTAGGAGAATATTCGGTAATATTCAGTATATGAAAATTATTTAGCAGAAAGATAACTAGGATTCCCAGGATAAATAATATATAATTCTATCCCCATGAAAAGGCTTGAAAAGAAGGAGCCAGGCAACGTGGCTGTTTTCAAATTTCATCATGGACTAGAACCAAACGTCCCCGGGCTTCTGGCTCAGTGAAGATTTTCTCAGCTGTCACTAACGAAGTTGCTTTCAAATAGCACCGGTCTCCAAGGAGTCTATTGTAGTTTACAGACATTATCTCATGCATCCTTACTTTATTCTGTTAAGATATTACAAGGCAGGTAGTTCCTAATTTGTAGAAGAGGGCAAAGCAGAGGTGAGAGCAGCTGGAAATTCAGGGACGTTATCTTGTATTGCTCAACATTGCACCTTATTTTTTAGACCAGCCTGTCTCAATGGCATTCTCTGATTTAGAAGTTGTATTTCTATTTTTTGAAAATATCCCATCCAGAGGAGAATGTGATGCTATTTGGAAAACGAAACTGGCAAGCATCATCTTTTTGTAGAACAAGAAGTCCCAGAACATCTGACCTAAAAAACCACTATGTGTCATTGGCTGTTGGCAAGAATTTTTACTGATAGAAAAAAAAAATTATAACACTGACCTGGTGTTTATTTTGTTAATATCATCTTCAGCTTTTTCACTTCAAGCATCTTTTCACATGTCTAACGATATGCAATGGGAGATAATTTTTGAGTATTTACTAGAATGTAGACATCAAATACCCATGGATATTTAGTGGACCCATCATATATTTCTTTCTTTCTTTCTCTAGTTTATGTTCTGAAGATCTGTTTATATTTTAAGTATGATTAAAGATCATATATACATTGTATATTGGGACACTTAAACCTTAAATCCACTCATATAAATTTAAAATCCACCTCCACACAAAACACGCATTTCAAATGCAGCTAAAAGCCACAATGTTACCACTAATTTTAAACTGTTGAACCCTCTCCTGTATCTTTTCCTCATTTTATTGTTTCAACAATTCTTAAAAATGCCTAAAGCTGTCATAGTAGTTATCTCTGCAACAGACTTAACCATATTTTAGGTGATATTTTTTCTCCCAAAATTGTAAAGAATGATGATTAATAACTTCAGTTAGCTGTGAATATGAAAAGTAAGGTGTATTTTTACCAGCAAATATTACCATATGGTCATATCACCATGTTTTCTGGAAAGGCTGGGAAGTATGTGATGAGTTCATTCACTCCTAGTGTTTTTTTTTCCACCTCCAAGGAATTCCTGTCATGTGAAAGGTTTTAAATTATTCAAACCTAGGATGTTCTTGGGCCCATGAAACCAAAGTGAGGATTTCCCTAGAGCATCCAATGTCTGCAGAGAGAACCTCTAGCTGGGTGGATATATGGTTCCCTCACCCTCATCCCAATCCCTTGTATTTCTTTCTGGAAAGCTGTGCTGTTACTTAAAGGTTTCATGTCCAGAAATTGGCCCTGAAGGAGCTGCCAGCTCCCAGAGTGGCAAAGCAAGATCTAGCTAGTTGAAGAACTGGGGCCAGGTTCTTCCTTGTAATGTGTGCAGATATTTTAATTCAGGTGTGCTTGACCATGGATTATTGCTATGTATTTAAATATAGAGCCAATGTCTCACTTACCCAATTGTTGTTTTCCCCACTGAAGTGTAGATAGAACATGCTTTTTTCCCCCTTCATCACAAGAGATTTTGCTTTGGTATTATGATAAAATGTTCACAACCTAGCTTTTTGATTTTTCAGATATTGATGAATGTTTGAATCCAAATACTTGTCCAGATGAGCAGTGTGTGAATTCTCCTGGATCTTACCAGTGTGTTCCTTGCACAGAAGGATTCCAAGGCTGGAATGGACAGTGCCTAGGTAGGTACTATAGTGTACTTATCGAAGGTTTGTTTTTTCTGCATACCCCGTTTTCTGATAGAGTGGTGTAATGCCAATGGAGCCCTCTTCCAAAATGAAAAAATGAAATCTTATATCATTCTAAGAAAAGTTCCCAGTAACTTCTAACCATTGAGAAAATAAGACAATGACTTAGCATGAAGGACATAAGATTCTAGGTGGGGCAAATAATTAGGGTTGAAAACAAACTGTTGATCTTAATGTGATAAATATCCAAACCCAAATAAGACAGTAAGACCTACAGGAAGGAAGAGAGATGGAGAGCAAAACACTTAGAGAGAAGAAGCATGAGAAGCATCTACCACAGACAAGTAGAATTTGGTAAAACACACATAGTCCGCATGCACGCGTGCGCGTACACACACACACACACACACACACGCATTTTCAACAGAAGTAGCAAAGGCAGTGTCTTAGGCGCTGAGGAAGATACAGTGATAAATTTGCTTTGATTCTAATTAGCTGTGCTGTAGTTAGCTCTCCCCCTTAATGATTTGCATTTGTGTCTACCATGTGATCTTTTTTCCTAAAACTTGAACTCTTTTCCATTCCACACCAGAACTCTGAATATGTGAGTTAAACTTTTCATTTCTTCCTTCCTACTTTCCTTTCTTCCTCAAATGCTTAAGAATTTACTATAGGCTATGCATGGTGGCTCATGCCTGTAACCTCAGAATTTTGGAAGGCCAAGGCAGGAGGATCACTTGAGGCCAGGAGTTTGACAGCAGCCTGGGCAGCATAGCTAGACCCTATCTCTACAAAACATTTAAAAATTTAGCTGGGCATGGTGGTGTGTGTCTTTAATCTTAGCTACTTAGGAGGCTGAGGTGGGAGAATCGCTTGAGTCCAGGAGTTCGAGGTTTCCATGAGCTGTGATTGTGCCACTACCCTCCAGCCTCGGTGACAGTGAGACCCTATCTCTAAAATAAGAACCAAAAGGCAAAACTTACTGTATATCCACAGAGTTGTACTAAGTTCTGGGATAGATTGAGGGGAAAAACTGATAACGACTCCTTCCTTTGGGTACTTACTGTCTGGTGGGGGAGACTGATATGTACCCAAACATCTCACAGATAAATGCCGACTCACAGATGAGACAAGCACTAGAAAGGAGGTTCTATGATACTATGACAGCATATGGTAGAACCGGCTGCCCTTAGGAAAATTTTCGAGTTGAGGTTCAACTGACGAGGGAGTGGGAAAGAGAATATTTCAGGCACAGCAAACAGGATATGCCAGGGGCTTGTGGAAGAAGAAGAAGAAGAAAGCAGAAGGCCAGTGTAGCCAAAGGCCAGAGAACACGGGAAGATTTGCTGCAAGATGAGATGACAGACCACTGAATAATTTAAAGCCTTCTTAGTCCCATTAAAACTGGCAGTCTTCTTCTCATAGCTCTGGGAAGACGTTTAGGTGTTTTATTGAGGATTGCAGCACTCTGACTTTTAAAGCCTTAGTCTCATCACCAATCGGCATCAGCTCAGCCTCTGTAGCTGGTGCAGGGAGCTCCCTGTCCTGAGCCCCTAAGCCCATCCCCAGCCCAGGAGTCTCTACCGATGGAGTTGTGAGATGTAGATCTTGGCAGAAAAGAAGAAAAGATTTTTATTCATTAGTTGTTTATTTGATAAGCAATTGTTTATGTAACTGGTGCTGGTCAGAAAGTATTAATACCTATGCTTTCAGTTTTCCCGTTTGGCATAAATTTCATAGTTGCCTCTCAAGGTTCCATGCGTATTCTCATTTTCAGCTTCTGATAAATAATGCAGAAGGAGAACCTGTACTCTACCTTTCATAATAGTAGTATAAACACAGCCCTGATTCGTGAATTTATGGTGGAATGTGACTGACCAAACTGGCAAGTGATTGCTCCTCAATATAAACAATACTAAATGAATTCTTATACCTACATGTGCATGTATATATAAACTTTAGCGACAGAAGCACAGCAACTCATTTAAAACTAATTTTACTTTTGTCAACCAGGTGAATAGAATCATAAGCAGAATTATTAGATCACTGCGTTTCTCAATTCAGCCAAAGTCCCACATTTAGCCCCTTGTTTTGCTATTGCATTGCTGAGATCATGTATTTCCTATTGTTAAATGGAGGCAGTGTTCTTTATCTTTCCGCTTTGGGTAAAATTTTAGGCTCTGCATAATCTGCAGATGAAGCCACTCCCCTAAGATTTAATTGCAGTTCCATCCATTGTTCATATTGGACTTGCAGCTCTTCTAAATTTCTCATGAGGGCCTTTGCAGGTTATACTGAAATAGATTTTCCGTCTTAATTTTTTATAGTAGTAGAGCTTTCAAATGTTGAGAAGTTGACTGTGACAAAAAGCAGATATTGCAGCATGCCTTTCTGCTTACATTGAACCAGTGAGTGGGTTGGATTTTTCTGCTAATCTCCGACCATGTGAATGACTGCCCAGCCGTATCTTTGTACTTCTGGTACCCTAAAATACCTTTCAGAAGGTGCAGTCTTGTCTTAAGCCTAGTTTGGAGTTGAGCTCATCACTAACATAACTTGATATATATTGATTCTTTTAACAAATACCGAGTGTCTACCATGTGCCAGACATTTTTCCAGAACACTGGGGATACGGAGTGAATAAAATAAAGTTTCTCCCCTCGTTGTAGTTATATTCTAGTGCTTACATCATGCTTACAAATAAATGCATAAACAAGTACAATATATGGGATGTCAGATGAGAAGCATGACATGAAGAAAGGTAAAGAAAAAGATACAGAGTCTTTAGAGATGCCTGGTGGTCAGGAGAGTCAGACACTAAGTGACTGACATGCTGTTCCTTACTAGTCATTTGTTTTGTCTCTGTTACCTGTGATTTTTTTTTTATATCCTTTTAGTTCTGATAACTTAGGATATATTGATGAGTTTTTTGCCCCAATTTTTAATTGAAAATTCTCATGATAACATTAAAGACTCTGAAAATTTCCTGTAATCACAGCATTTTGGTGAAAAATCCTACATTTGGCATTTGTTGGTTGCCATCTGTAGAGATGATAATGTGTGTCTCACAGGGCTGCTGTGTTCCATAAATCTTAGTATCTTTTTTCCTGCAACTCTCCCCTCACTGACTACATATTTTTACATTGTTATAATCAAACATGTACAATGTTTTATATAACATTACTTACATTTGGCATTATGCTTATAGTTTTTTTCTAAACTCCTCTATCTTCATTGTTGATTTGACTCTTTTTCTATTGAATGACCTCATTAAGCATTGCTATTCAACCCCCATATTCTGCAGGGATTTTATACCAATTTCACTTTCTGCTTCTTTCACAGACTAAATGATGAACTTGGTGAAACCATTAATGGCCTCTTTGTATTCGTGCCATGTAAGCTGGATCTTACTGATTGATGCTTCTCCTTGATTAATAAATTAGAGCAGAAATTGTTTGGGGCAGAAATAGGAAATATGTTAGCAGGTGTTGTCTGAGGGACTGCATTTTTTCCCTGGTGTTCAGTTCAGGTCATATAATCCCTCATCCTCAACAGTTTGTTACCACTTCCAATATCTATCATTTCAGACTCTACCTAACACACGTCATCCCTAATGCTTTTTGGCAGCTCTTTTTGGCTCTTCTGTTACTGTAGCTTCTTCTTTCAAGTCATGGATTTCATTCTTCTCTTGAGAGTCACTTTGATCATTCAGCACTGTATTCCTTGGACTTGACATTCAGCCTGGAGTTGTTGCCCGCTCCATCCCCGCCTTTAATGACTATTTCGTCACTCTGGGTTCTGGCCAGTTCCAAATGGCCGTTTCAACCAGGTCTTTTCTTAAGGGAAGTCAGCTTGTCAGGTACTCAATTTACAGATTCCTCTTGACTTGTGGAGAGTTGGCCCAATTCAAACCCGATGAGAGCCATCCCCCCAGGAAACTCTCTAATATTTAATTATTTAAAGATACGTTTGATATTGCTAATGTAGAGGTCTTTAGTTCCCTGAATTTAGACAGAGTTTGGGCTGCATGACCTCTCTGAAGCTTAGCTTTATTATCTGTAAAACAGGGATTGAAATCCTTGCTGCGTAAAGTTTATTGTCAGAATGAAATAAACAATATGAAGCACCTAGTAGGCATTTGACACATGGTAGGAGCCAGTCCATACTATAACCCTTCTTCCTCCAGCTGTTACCCTCCTCTTTACTGCTCTTGTCCTCAGACATAAGAAATGCAGCAGTAATAACTGATACTTGGTAAAGTAAATTATGTATCGTTATGTATCATATTCTTCTATATAACTATATTCTCTTTGGCTTTTTGAAGCTCATGTTGTATAGTTTTTTTTCATTCCTTCTCTGTCATTGGAGCATTCTTTTATGAGTTTAAATATTTTTGTGGTTTCCATTCGATGTCTCCCATCCAGATACTAACGGGGCCCAACCCTGCTTTGCTTCCCCAATCAGACAAGTTAGTGCACATTCAGCATGATATGTCTGTTGACTCCTTCCAACTTCTTAGTGTTTCTGCTTAGGTGGAATGTACTTCTTGGGAACCATGACACTTCTCTGTAGGGTCATTAGTAATTCCTAACAAATGTTGAGGTGTCTACAATAGTGCTGCTGTTCCCATTCCGTTCTTTTATTGTCTGTGCTCACCTTCACAAGGCAGAATATGCCACCCAGTGGATATATGCAGCAAGCCTTTTGGGGGTTCACTTTATTGTCTCGCTTGTAGTTCAGTTCTTGATAGACCTTGTAATCTGGTAACACAAATTTTTTAGATTTTTTTCAGAGTAATCTTTCTTCTTTAGTCCCTGATTAAGTTGAGAATGACTTTCTGACTCCTATTTAAGCTCTCTGAATGTAGGTCTTGGTTGTTTGAAGAATTTAGTATCATTCAGTCTATTTGACAACTGATTAGCTACTATCTTAACCAAGACCCGGCACAGAGAACTTGAAGAATAAACTTGGACAGAAAACATGGAGAGCTCGTTGTTCTAGAAGTTCTTTTCACACTAGGATTTGTTTTCAGATTTGAAGATTCGGTATTAACCTCAGTGGCTTATATGAATATTCATAGACGAATCTGAAATTGAAGACTTGGTACAGCAGGTATTTGTTTTATAGAAGATTGCAACTGAGTAGAACATGTACCTTTTTCATATTTTATGTATAGACATTAGCGTTATCCCTAAATGATTACATGCTAAAGGATGCTTCTAATCAATCACTAAGCTATTTATTAAGCACTTGTCTATGTATCTACTATATACCAGAGAAGATTTGCAATTATAAAAACAACAACAAAAAACAAACTTTTGAAAGCAGGGAGCATGGTTTGTGGGAACATTAATTATTATAACAAAGTATTTCTCACTATATAGTTTATGAAGGTTTTGACATGAATGTATCATTTGATCGCCACAGTAATTATCCCTGTAGTACAAGTGTGGAAATTGATTCCCAAACAAGTAAATGGGCTCACTAAAGGTTATAGGTAATGAATATCAGAACTAGGATGTGACCCCCTCTCTTTTTTCTCTAAATCCAGTGTTTTGTTCTGTACCGTATCTCATGTACCCTTCGTGTACGCATGAGAAAATTAGAGAACAAAACAATGTAATGAAGACAATAAGGAAAATAAAAGTGCATAGAATGGAGAAAGCCACATGGGCTGGAATCATCCCTTGTAAGCAGAAATAATAATGGTTCGGGGATGGCCAGGCATGGTGGCTCACATCTATAATCCAGCACTTTAGGAGGCCAAGACAGGTAGATCATGAGGTCAGGAGTTGGAGACCATCCTAGCTAACACAGTGAAACCCCGTCTCTACCAAAAATACAAGATATTAGCCGGGCATGGTGGCACACACCTGTAGTCCCAGCTACTTGGGAGGCTGAGGCAGGAGAATCCCTTGAACCCAGGAGGCGGAGGTTGCAGTAAGCTGAGATTGCACCACTGCACTCCAGCCTGGGTGACAGAGCGAGACCCCATCTCAAAACAAAGAAACAAAACAATGGCTTGGGGATTCTAGAGTTTCAGAAGCAAGTCTGCACCACAGGTAGTGGCAGTTGAGTTTTGCTGAAAGATAAAATGTTTTTTTGGAAAGGTGAGGGAGGAAGCCAATAATTTGGTGGGATTGGTGATTTAATTTTTCTGAGATCATCCTTGGCTCTTTATGTAGGATGTGCACAGCATTCATTGGTTCTTCTCCAGTTCTGAAAAGCAGTGATGATTCTTTGAGGATTATGTAACAAATGTTTGTCAGCAGCTCTGCTGCTACTACCACATGTTTTAACTTCATCAGAATTGACAGAGCGGGTGTGAGATTCTGAGGATTTACTATACCCTGAGTACAGTTGAGGTAGTTTCATCACACTGACCTGACCAGCATCTGACTCTCATTTTGCCATGCTTGCTTTTCTGCAAAATATGTTCTCCCATCTTTAGTATAAAAGATTATGTGTGGAGAAGAGTTGAGGAATCACTGAAGTAATGACACATTTGGGGTAGGGGGTAGTCCTGTCTTTTTATGTAGCTGTAGTGCTAGAATCAGATGCTCTATCCCTGTCTCAAGTGGTACCAACTCACTGAAGCCTATATTGGTGATTAAGGAACAAATTGAGGTTGGATAGCCTCAGAGAAATAATTGGCTGTGTTGACATATTCATCTCATTGAAAGTACAAGAAGTAATACAGGTAAATAATTGCTCCAGGACAAATTCTAGCCAACCCAAGCAGCTGCTACATGAAGTGTAAAAGAGCACAGCCTTGGGAGAACATGACTGGGTGACATCAGCCACTGAATACCCTCTGTACATGGTGGGTTATGCCCACCGGGGAGGGACTTGAGACAGTCTGGTATGCTCCCAGGATATTAGGAAGGGAAATTTTAAAAAGGTTCTTCACCCAGATGAGTTACACCCCAAGGCAATGAGACAGTGAACGGTGGATTATGGCCAGCTGAGCATCATCTCTGTGAAACTGTGGAGAATTGACAGTTACCAGAGGATGTGGAGAGAGTAATATTCTCATTTCCCCCTAAAAAGAAAAGAAGGTGGAGTCTGGGAATTACTGACCACTGAACTTCATGTTAATCTTGACAAAGAACTGTAGAACGCATGATTCAAATGATGAGGTGCAACATTTTTAAAGGGAAGTGATGATTATAAGAATCAGGATTCATCAAGGATAAGTCATGCTAGACTGTCCTGACTGCCTTTTCTGATACAGTGATTAGATGAGTAGACCAGGAAATCCTGTAGGCATGGCACATCTAGTTTTCAACAAAGCATTTGTTACAGTCTCTCCGGGCACTGTAGATGAGAAGGATCCACTTGGACTGTGTGATAGGATAGTAAGATGGATGCATAGATTTTTTTATGGTTATTTTTACTTTTATACATATTTACTTTTGAGACAGGGTCTTGCTCTGTTGCCCAGGCTGGAGTACAGTGGTGCAGTCACATCTCATTGCAGTCTTGACCTCCTGGATTCAAGTGATCTTCCCACATCAGTCTCTAAAGTAGCTTGGACTACAGGCACTCACCGCCATGCCCAGCTACATTGTTGTTGTTGTTGTTTTTTAAGAAATGGGGTCTCCCTTGTTGCCCAGGATGACACATGCTTTAAGACAGATGCATAAATCTTTGAATTGTCTGCCTGCCAAGTCTGATTTGATACCTCTGGCAAGTTTCTTACTCTGGGAGGTTTAATTAATTCAGTGAGTGGAAAATGCCAGATTGCTATGTCTTAAAAGCCCATTGGTAAACTATTTGAGGTTTACAATCCAAGGTCTCTTCCAGGCTGGAGTTCAGCGGCATGATCATAGCTCACTGCAGCCTCTGACCTGGGCTACAGTGATCCTCCTGCCTCAGCCTCCCAAGTAGCTGGTACAACAGGCATGCATCACCACACTCAGCTGATTAAAAATCTTTTTTTTTTTTTTTTTTGTAGAGACAGGGGCTTGCTATGTTGGTCTCAAACTCTTGTTCTCAAGCACTCCTCCCACTTCAGCCTCCTGAATTGCTAGGATTACAGGCAAGAGCCACCGCACCTGGCTAGAACCAATTTTTCTATCAACACTGTTTTTTATGATAAGTTTCCTAACCGAGATAAAACACAAAGACCTGTTGAACTCATTGTGTATATGCATTGGAAGAATTTAGGTAATAGGAATATTCTGTAAGACCATATCTTAGAGTAAGACAAATTTTAAGCTCCGCCATGAAAACCAGAGCCATAATCATCTACCTCTGCTCTAGCGATAAGGCAACCATCGGGTAGGTGGTGGGGTGGGTGAGGACCACCTGCTTCCTTCATAACCTATTTTGTGTTGCTATAACAGAACACCCTGAGACTAGATCATATATAAAGAAAAGAGGTTTATTTATATAGCTCATGGTTCTGGAGACTGGCAGAGTCAACATTGGATGGCCACTTCTGGTGAGGGCCTTGTGTTCTTTTTAATATGCTGGAGAAGTGGGAGGTAAAGCAAGTACATGCAAAGAGAGCAAAACACAGAGGCAACCTCACTTTATAACAGTCCACTCTCTTGGGAACAATTTCATTCCCACGAGAACTAACTCAGTCTCAAGAGAAAGACATTAACCCATCTTAATGATCTAATCATCTCTTAAAGGCACAAGGCACCACTTCCCCATACTCCCACATTGACAACCAAGCCTCAACATGAGTTTTAGCTGGGACAAACCATTTTCAAAGCATAGCACTTCTTACGGCATTGATGAGAGATCCTCCCAAGGGTTGGAAGCTAGAACTGTGTGGGGGCCACGCCTTCTGCTGTCATTACCACCCAGGGCCCCACAAGTTTGTGTCCTTGACTAAACTGAAGAACACTGAAAACCACTGAAGGTTTTTAAAGTAGAAGAGCCAACACCATTTATCAGATTTGTATTTTAGAAAAAAGTTTATTCTATCTGCAAGCTGGATAATGGATTAGAGAAGCCAAGTCTTAGAAAAACAAATTAAAAAACTATGGCAGTAACTCAGGTGAGAAAGAATGAAAGTAGGTGAATTAAGAGAGATTTGAAAGGCATGTTGATATGCCTGGGCAATCAACAATGTGAGGAAAGAAGGAGAATAAAAGTAAGGACTCTAGAAGGTATAACTGCCAGGTTTCTGACTTGGGCATTTCAGTAGGTAATGGTAATAGATATTGGTATGGAAAATAACATAAAGAAAAGACAGGGAGGGGTCAGTTTTGGCCATAAAGACTCAGAGGTATCTGGGGGACATCAAGGAGATACCCAGTAGACTGACCAGCTTTATGCATGGTACTTCAGTTTAGGAGAGAAATCTGGGCTAATGATACAATGCTGAATTAATTTCACCCCATTTGTATCCACCAATTGTTCTTATGTGTGGCTGCTCTCTGGAGACCTTCCTTCTTTGTAAAGATGCTTTAGTTATATTTTACTGTCTTGCTGTTTTCTCAGAAGCATAATCTCATTAAGTCATATACTATCAGTTCAAACTGTTCTGTCTACAGTGATTGGCTTGACAGAATTCTGGTTCCATGCAATTATGTCTATAATAAGTAAAAGAAAGAATAAACACATCAGGCTACCTTAGATATTTCAAGGCATTCTGCTTCGTCATCAGTCATGAGTAGCCTGGAAAAATAAAAGTTTTATAAGTATCTCCTAAATGGTAATCTGCAATGCCTGTTAATTTACTTTACCTAGAGAAAATATGGTCTTAGAAATTGATTTTGCTGTTACATTCTATAGCCTTATAAATCACTTTCCCTGGTGCATGAATAATTAAAGAGAGCAATCCATACATTTCTGAACTTGTTAACATTTTTTAAACAAAACCAGATATTAAACATGACATTTTCCTGTTGCTGTCTGGAATTTCTGTGCCTGGTGTCTAGGCTCATTCCCATTATTTACTTTGGCTCCAATGCTTGGCTTCTTCTTTCAAGTTGTTTGCCTTCAATGTTTACAGAAGTGGATTCCCACAACCAAAGAAAGGATAGTTAATGACTCAGTCTGGAAGTGCTATTTTTGTTGTCGTGGACTAGAGTCAGTTTACCATAATTAGTGATATTTTGTGAAAGCAACACAGAGCACCTAGGCGGTGCCATTTCCTTGGCTCTTTTCAGTACGCACAGGGAACACACCCATGTGCACACTCACAGATACGTCTTTGCCATGTCTTAGTACAACTCTGCTTCTGCATTCCATTGTAAGAAAGAATACAGTTTTAATACAATGCAAATGCATGCAGTCTAGACCCTGGCTTACTGAAGATTAGATTTGTATCATCACTGTGCTTGTGACTACCTTAAGAGGGTAGAAAGCTTTACTGCTTTCATGGTGTAGTAAGCATTGAAAAGTGAAACAAATGCTGTAACATGCCTTTTCCTCCGTGTTTGTTTGCCTTATGCTTAAGATGCTTTGATTATGTTACGGATCCCGGTAAGGTTAAGCCTAAATTGTGATGTTGTACGTATAATTTTAGCATTTTGTGAGTTAAGCTTTTCCTCTTTAAGTTTTTGCTTCTTGATTCTTCACTCATGTCTGTCACTGCAACATACAGTGGTCCTATGCAGGGCCGTTCAGATGGGGCACAGAACTTACATTTTTGTTTTTGAAAAATAATAATATATAGTAGGAACTTAATATTTTTGAATGAAATAAAATTTTAGATGATTTTCAGTATAAATGCTGTGTTAGCAAATAATAAAAACAAACATCAACTCATACATTCTCTCTCGCTTTAACTGTTTCTATCACTAGACTTAACTTTGCCTGTGAAGGAAACTTACAGTCAGGTTAAAAGAATAGGTTTGGGTTCAAATCTTAGAACCAGCATTTTCTATGTGGCCTTGAGGCTGCTCATCGAACTTCTCTATGTTTCAGTTCCTTCCTCCATAGAATGGTTGGCCCATAAGGATTTTGTTCAGATTAAATGAGATGATGTATGCAAAGCCTTTAATGCCTACCTCTAGCAAGTGCTTGATAAAGATTAGGTGTTATTATTATCATCATCTGCTTCTGCAGCCTGTATCCTACCTTCAAACTGCCCAGTAGGCTTGTATTTTTGCCCTAGCTTACTTGGTTTTCATCACGTGGATTCACTGCCGTATTAGAGTTTTTTATTACTCTTTTTCACCTGTCTGTTAAAACTGCTCTGTGATTTTTCTGGGCCATGAGTCATATCTTTTGCATTTGTGAATTCTCCCATCCTACCGAATTCATCAATTTCCAAAATAGACCTCTACCTGTCTTTGATTCTTTGGAAAATTCTTTCTTGTAGAGATGTTGCACTAAATCTCCCCTCTCTTCCTTCCTCCCTGCTACAGCAAGCCATCTTTACTTCTTGAATTTATTCGTAGAGCTTATTTGATTCTGAGTTACTTTCAGAAGGTAAGTTAAAGTATAGAACCATCATCCATGCAGTTCACGACAAGCTGCTTTTCCTCCTTCGGGCTAATTTGAAAGTTTATCTTGAAGAATCTGCCTGGTCTTCTGAAGGTCTCCTGTTTCCATTTCTAACCAAATTTAACTTTATCCATGTTTTCTTTTTCTTCTTTTTTTGTTCTTTCCATTACGCAACATTCTACAAGATGTGGACGAGTGCCTGGAACCAAACGTCTGCACAAATGGTGATTGTTCCAACCTTGAAGGCTCCTACATGTGTTCATGCCACAAAGGCTATACCCGGACTCCGGACCAGAAGCACTGTAAAGGTAAATGCTTCGATCAAGTTTCCCATGTTTATTTAAACTTCACTTAAGCATAGATTAGAGCAATTAGGCTTAGAAAAGGGAACCCCACTACCTGTGTTTATTTTGACCGAGCTACTTAGAGCACATATTGGTTGGCTTGGCTGAAAGTGGCTCCTCATGGTGGTAAAATACAGAGCGTATCTGTTTACATAAAGAGAAACAATGTATTTTTAGAGAGTCTGTAAACCACACATCGATTCATTTAAATTTTTTATCATTATAAAAGCAGCACACAGTTGCACAACTCTGTGAATATATTAAAAACCATTGAATTGTACATTTTTAACAGAATTGTATGGCATGCGAATTATGTCTGCGTAAAATGGATGTTAAAGAAACCCACATACGCCCATTTTAGAAAATTTAGCAAATACAGAGAGAGAAAAAAGAATAACAATCTCACATAATCTCATTCATGAATATTCATATTTCATGGATATTTTATATAACGATGTTATTCTATATACAAGTTTATATGTTGCTTTTTGCCACTTAATAGTATATCGTAAGCACCATAAGCGTTTTACATTCCATTTGTAACTTTTTTCAAATGCTATTTTTTTTTTTTTTTTTTAATTTTGAGACAGAGTCTTGCTCTGTCACCAGGCACCAGGCTGGAGTGCAGTGGCACGAGCTCAGCTCACTGCAGCCTCTGCCTCCTGGGTTCAGGCAATGCTCCTGCCTCAGCCTCCCAAGTAGCTGGGACTACAGTTGCACGCCACCACACCTAGCTAGTTTTTGTGTTTTTTAGTAGAAGCGAGGTTTCACCATGTTGGCCAGGATGGTCTCGATCTCTTGACCTCAGGATCCACCCGCCTTTTGGCCTCCCAAAGTGCTGAGATTACAGGCGTGAGCCACCGTGCCTGACCTCAGATGCTAATTTTAGAGGCTGTATAATATTCCAGTGTATTGTCATATCACAGTTTTCTTGCTCTTCTTTAGGTATTGAACAAAAAATTTTCAACTTCTCATTACTGAATAAAACGAATATAGATCTCCCTCTCTTTTTTGTTTTTGGAGATGAAGTTTCACTCTGTCACCCAGGCTGGAGTGCAATGGTGCAGACTCCACTGCAACCTCCGCGTCTTGAGTTAGTGATCCTTGTGCCTCAGCCTCCTGAGTAGCTGGGATTACAGGTGCATGCCACCACACCCAGCTAATTTTGGGGGTTTTTTTGAGATGGAGTCTCGCTCTCTCCCCTAGGCTGGATGGAGTGCCATGGCGGAGTCTCAACTCACTGCAAGCTCCACCTCCTGGGTTCTAGCAGTTATCCTGCCTCAGCCTCCTGAGTAGCTGGAATTACAGGCACCTGCCACCACATTTAGCTAATTTTTGCATTTTTAGTAGAGACAGGGTTTCACCATGCTGGGTAGGCTGGTCTCGAACACCTGACCTCAGGTGATCTGCTGGACTCGGCCTACCAAAGTGCTGAGATTACAGGCGTGAGCCACCGCACCTGGCCAGATCTCTTTTAAAAATAAACTTTTGTCTGAACTTTAGAATTATTTCCTTATTCATAAAAGCAGAATTATTGGGTAAACTTTTCTGAATTTTTTTTGCTATTTTGTTTTGTTATTTTTTTAATTGACATAATTGTCCATATTGTACATGTTTATGGGGTAGTGATGTTTTCATACATACATTGTACCACAGTCTTTTTACTGTTTTTACAGGAGAACATTCTCATTTCAAATGTATATTTATTATAATTCTAAAAAGGTTTAATATTTATTTTATATGCTCATTCCCTTTAGTGATTCTCTGAACACTTCTAATTTTTAAACATTTATTTTATATACTTATTAAATATTTATACATATTTAAAATTTCTCTTAATATCATTTTCCATTTATCAGGTTTTTAATTTTTTAAGTCAATGTATATGAACTCTTTATATATGCAATAAATATATAAATGTATGTACACGTGGCCAGGTACTACTTTGGGAGGCCGAGGCAGGTGAATCACCTGAGGTCAGGAGTTCGAGACCAGCTTGGCCAACATGGCGAAACCCTGTCTCTACTAAAAATACAAAAATAAGCCAGGCTTGGTGGCATGCACCTATAATCCTAGCTACTTGGGTGGCTGAGGCATGAGAATCACTTGAACCCAAGAAGCAGAGGTTGCAGTGAGCTGAGATAGTGCCACTGCATTCCAGCCCGAGTGACAGAGCGAGACTCAAAATAGAGTCTCAACAATAATAATAATAATAAATGTGTGTACATGTGGATATACATTACATACATGTTTTTGGTGGTATATTATAATATGTCCAAGGCTTCCCTAATTTTTCTTTTTAAGATTTTTTTTTAAGTTTTAATTTTTTTCTTATGGTCAGATCTGTGGATTTTTTCCTTTCTGCTTACTTTCACATCTAAAAGTATGTTCTAACAAAAGGGAAAAGAGGAAATAAGTAAAAATTTTCATCTTTCTTAAGTGCCTCATGTAAGTGAAGACTCTAGGGTGATAATCAGTTTCTCACTATGGTAGGCAAGTAGTAAGTGAATACCCTGGTATCCTGTAAGAATTGAAACTTCTTCCACTGGCAGTAGGGAATGTGCAGGCATCTGAATTTGATGCCTTGCTCCCATAATATAACAGCCACAGTGGATCTTGGCCACTCCTAGTGGAACATCTAATGTGGGCACACCTCCATTTCTCCTGGTCCCTTCTCTTTTGGCTTACATCCACAGTTTCCTACTGACTCCTTAAGCCAGCCACCTCCTCAGACCAAATTAAACATGAGAAGCATCTGAAAGGTTTTATTTCTTCCCCATACACTGGATCAGTGGTGGATCAGCATCTCAAGCCTTAGGAGTCATTGCTAATCTTTGCTACTTTATTTTCATATCCTGCCATGTTATCTTCTTTCTTCCTAACCTGCCTAATTTTTTCATCTGCTTGTTGATAAAAACTCTTGCAATCTGTTCTCCTCCTTCATATTCCAAACTTATTTGTCACAGGCATTCTTCAGCTAGCATTCTCTGACTCATCCAAGTCAATGTCACAACTGTCCTGTGAAGATTCTGTGCTTATTTGGACCCAGTACTTTTTCAAGATTATCCTGCCTTTTCATATTTTTTCATCTTCCTTGCTGCTTACCTGATGTGGCTCTTCCATTGGTTCATGATATGACCTTGGGTGAATAATCTCAGGTTTCCAGACATTGTGTCATCCCTAAAATTAGGGAATTGGACTCTAACAGGATACTCAAAGTAGACACATGTTGAATGAATGACTCATTACCATTGTCTTGCTCTTGACCACTGCCATCCTAGCTGAGCCCAGGAAAGATTAATTGGGGAGCCAAGACACCTAAAAATATCTAGGATTAAATTATGTATTAAAGTCTAGTATTTAGGTGTTTTTTATTAAAAAAAAAAAAAGCAGTACATCAGATCCTATTCTTGATGTGTAGAAGCTGTGCGAGCTTGGATAAATTATGGTATCTTACTTCACTAAACCTTACTTTCCTCATCTGCAAATAAAAGGGAGCAATAATGGTACCTACTGGAGCTGATACGAGGATTGCATGCAATAATACAGGGACAGAGATCACGTTGAGAGAATGAGAATGCAGGGGCAGAGCATGATGTGATGGTGGTGGTGTTTGCTAAATTAGCGGCATAAACAAAGGTTTGTTAAAGCAAGAAGTGTGTGGCAAACTCTGCTTGTGTGCTTCTGGGAAAGCTTCACAAAGGTGTTACTATTTAAACTAGGTCTTAAAGTACTGAATACAAAGGGGAGTAAAACTTGGCAGGCAGAGGAAACAGCACATGCCAAAGCTCAGAGGTGAGAGGGGCTATTACTTCCACTTGGCATTTAACCTTGCCCTCTACTCTGATTCTAATGGCATCTCCCCACTACAGTCTGGGATGCATTAACTCTTCCCATGTGATTTCTGTCCCTGTATTATTTCATGCAATCCACATATCAGCTCTAGTAGGAAGCATTATTGTTCCCCTTTTTTTGCAGATGACAAAGCTCACACAGCTTGTACACGTCACAGCTAGGATCTGATCCACTGTCTTTCTTTTTAAACTAAACTCTAGACTTTATTTTGATTTCACAAGTTTTTCCAGCCACGCCCTCTTTCTGTTCCAGGATCCAATCCAGGATACAACATTGCATTTAGTTCTCTTGTCTCCCCAGTGAGTCTCTCCCTGGTTTTCAAGATCTTATCTGTCTTAAAGAGTATAGCCCAGAATCCTGTAGCTTGTCCCCAGTCTGGATCCATCTGATGTTTTTCCCCTGATTAAACTGGGGCCATGGGCTTTTGGGAAGAAGAACACAGAGGTGAAAGGCTCTGGTCATCACATAATGTCAGGTATACTTTCACATGTCAGGTGTGTGTGATATTCTTGGCACAAAAGAAAGAAGACATTTGTCCAGCATGCCTATTTTATTAGAAAGCTTTCTTTTGACTCAGAAATTTTATCCCTCGTTAGAAAAAAAAAATTTTTTTTAATCTCTGGAGTTAATCTGTCTTTGTTCCCTTTGGTCATTTTAAAGACCCAAAGATCACCTTGTTCGAAATAACTGTATTACCTCAAGTTATTCCAAGTGTATATATCATTACTTGTCATGAATTACTCCTGACATTCTTAGCATCATAAATGAGTAAGTTACATAAGAGGTCTGGCATACCCCGACAGTACTTGGAATGGAGGGTATATCTCTGCTGCAGACATCTTCACATGGGAATGCTTAACTTGTTGTCATCTATGAGAAAGTCAAAAAGAGTCCAAAGCACTAAAGATGTTGTCAGACATTCTGTGAGATCCAGCCAGCTACAAGAGCTATTGCTGGTCTTTGGTTCGTGAACTGACATCTCAAGTATTTCATAGAATGTGCTAAAAGAAAATGTGATGTACGCTGATCTTTACTGCCAACCATTCCTACAGCTAAGTTATTGATGAAGCCAGTCCTTTACTGCAGTTGTATAACTTCATATACCTGACTTTTCTAGGCCACTTATTAAGAATTGTATTCTTTCTCAGTTAGTAGTTTTATCTTCATTCAAAGCGTGTTTAAAAATCCTCACTTATCACTTTCTCCTTTTGTATTCCAGCAGTCATCCTAATACTGCCATTTCTCTTGGCTTTCTTTGTTACTTTGAAAATGAGCCAGAGTACTTTATACAATTGTTTAGCCTTATAGTTCAACTTGTGAATAAAGTAGAATTACCCATGTCCTTCAGAACTGCTTATGTTTTTGGTTTTGGTTTTCAAATTCCTGGTAGAGTTTTACTTCTGACTTCTTTCATGCAACTAAACAGGTCTACCAACGGTCTAAGTGCCATTGTATTTGCTTCAGGTTCTGCCGTCTGTTTGCAACTCTAAAATATTTCATGTTGCATTTCAAGAGATTGATGGTGAGGAGTACGATTATTATAAGCAGCTTATTGATTTATTGTCTATTTGTAGTTATCTCTGTTCTGTAGGTCAGTATACTGAGGTTAATACAACAGCATGGGTGGAGAGATACATACTAAAGTGTGTAGTGTCAGACATAAGAAGTACTATTATTTTTGTAGCAATAACCCTAGAATGCATTGCAGGGAGCACTGCTTTCTCCTGGGTGGTCTCTTTTTCAGAAAAAAATGCCATTGTTGTATTTGCAGATATTGATGAATGTCAGCAAGGGAATCTCTGCATAAATGGGCAATGCAAAAATATCGAGGGCTCCTTCAGGTGCACCTGTGGGCAGGGGTACCAGCTGTCGGCAGCTAAAGACCAATGTGAAGGTAAGAATGTGGTAACGTGAACTGCTGACACTTCAACTTAAAGCACCTGGTCTGAAAAAATATACATTCAATCAAGTGACTGTACCTTTTAAAAATTATCTAGATGATTGCGTTATAGTGCCAGAAAGTCAGAGATTTAAACATAAGTTAGGAAAGTCAATAAAACAAGATTGAAGACAGTTAAATTTCAAAACCTATGGCATTAGCAATCAATGGCTAGGCATTAGTATTAAGAAGAAAAGTTACTGCTCTCTGTGTAATTCTTTACTACAGAAGATAATTTCCATTGAAACCCTTAAATTAATTTAAAGGTTTTATGACTTGCATTTCAGCAATTAGAAAGTCATTACATCGGGCTGCTTTATGCTGTGGAATGTTAATAACCTTAATTTTTTATTTAACATTGAAAAAGTTTTGCCTTTTAAAAAAATCACTAAAGGAGACCTCAGTAAAACTGTAACAATGTCCCCCTTAGAGACATTGCAAAATATGTTCTATTCCTACAGGTGATAGTGAAGATTCTGGATTTGCTAGGATTGACCTTAGACTTTTTAAAGAAATATTTCATTGAATTTCACACAGAAATACTTCCCTTCCCAATAAGTACGTGCTTCCAGAACTTGAAGATATTATGATCTCACCTGTGTCAACCACAAGTGCCCAGAGTTCTTGAAAGCAAACATCATTTCTTATTTAAGAACAGAGCCCACACTGTATAAGGTCAATTATTTGATAAAGAAACAATATCCAGTCAGGCGCGGTGGCTCATGCCTGTAATCCCAACACTTTGGGAGACTGAGGCGAGTGGATCACGAGGTCAGGAGTTGAAGACCAGCCTGGCCAACATGGTGAAACCCTGTCTCTACTAAAAATACAAAAGTTTGCCAGGCGTGGGTGGGCGCCTGTAATCCCAGCTACTCAGGAGGCTGAGGCAGGGAATTGCTTGAACGTGAGAGGCAGAGGATGCAGAGAGCTGAGAATGTAGCACTGCATTCCAGTCTAGGTGACAGAGCAAGACTCCGTCTCAAAAAAAAAAAAAAAATCCATGTCTTCATGTATACTAGGAATATTTGATAAGCAAAAAAGTCTGAGATAGTGTTACAAAAGCAACAATATATGATGGCCGTTACTTGTATCAACATTGTCTTTCTAGAATTTACACTCATCCAGTTGAAACTGATTGAAAATGTTTTTTAAGCACCACTTCTACAGTCTCTTTGTATTCTCTTGCTCATAGACATCGATGAATGCCAGCACCGTCATCTCTGTGCTCACGGGCAGTGCAGGAACACTGAGGGCTCTTTCCAGTGTGTGTGTGACCAGGGTTACAGAGCTTCTGGGCTTGGAGACCACTGTGAAGGTAAGAATTGCACCTGATTTCGGAATCATAAAATGCCCCAATCAAAGGGAAATCTAGGCATCATCTCAGCCTCTGTCTTTGAGCCTGATGTCTTGATTTCATAGTGAAGATGTACATTAGGTCCCTCCAAAGTACATTCCCTGGGGTCACATAAATAATTCAAACAAGGGAGTAGCATCCAGATTTTCTTTGCACTGCTTAGAGCTGTCTTTTAGACTTGTGCCAGCCAAAGGCATAAAAGAATCAGTTTAACGTTACCAGCTATAGATGGTTTATCCTGGGTGTATAGTTCTGAACTGTAACACCTTGTTTATGCAGAATCAACTTCCAAATGTTCCAAATAAGTAAGTACAACTTAATTTTCCAGGTAATTAGAGGGTTTTTCAGAGCCAAACTTCAATTCAGTTTTTAGCTTTTTGCATAAAACATTTCTGAAAGATACCCCACATGTACAGTATTGGTGGTCTACTTGCTTGGCAAAGAAGCTCTCTGAAGTGGTTGGAAGACTGAGCCAGACCTACATATGGAGAGGGGAATATCTTCTCCCAGTGGGCTTCTTTTTCACTTTTACCACCAGTCTGTCACTTGTGACCTTGTTCATTGCCTACCTAAGTAACAAGCTTTTTCCCAGCCCACCTGAGACTTCATTGCATTTAGATCCTGTCGGTTGTGAAACCAGAAACATCAATTTTGGTAGGGTTGTGTCTCCCATTTAGGGTCAGAGTTTTTGAAGGAGGGTCTGAACCCCACCTTTGAGAGAAGTGGATGAGCCTATTGGTGAATGGTTTCATGACACGCATTTCAGCAGACCCAAATCCTTTTTCACTCCCAGGCCAGTTGATTGGGAAAGATCCATTGTCATTTACAGTATCCTACGTCTCTGACCAGAGAACTTGGCACAAGCAGTCACAAGTGGCTGAGTCCCAGTGTCCTGCTGCTGCTGGGAGTATAAAATGACCCAACCCTTGGGAAGGCAGTTTTGGCAGCGTTTTAAAGGCCTTATCAGTAAATTAACTTCTAAGATTTTATCCTAAGATGATCATGTTCCTCAAAGAGTTAATTACACCTGTGAAAAGTGGTAATCAGTATACCTGTTGAGGCCAGTATACCTATTGAGGCCAGACACGGTGGCTTACGCCTGTAATCCCAGCTCTTTGGCAGGCTGAGGTGGACGAATCACCTGAAGTCAGGCGTTTGAGACCAGCCTAACCAACATAGTGAAACCCTGTCTCTACTAAAAAATACAAAAATTAGCTGGGTGTGGTGGTACACAACTGTATTCCCAGCTACTTGGGAGGCTGAGAATCACTTGAATCTGGGAGGCAGAGGTTGTAGTGAGCTGCGATCGTGCCACTGTATTCCAGCCTGGGTGACAGAGCAAGAAAACTCCATCTCGAACAAACAAACAAACAAAACAAAAATTAGTAGGCATGGTGTGAGTGCTTGTAATCCCAGCTACTCAGGAGGCTGATACAGGAAAATGGCATGAACCTGGGAGGCGGAAGTTGCGGTGAGCCAAGATCGCACCACTGCACCAGCCTGAGTGACTCAGTGAGACTGTTTCAAAAAAAAAAAAAAAATCACACACACACACACACACACCCCTATTCAGAAATAGGTCAGATAAGTGATAAGGTATGACTATGTATGAAAAAGTTGTGTTTTAGGAACTCTCTAATACGTGGGTAAGTGGTAATGATTCAAGGTAGTGGCATCCCAGGGTGGTAAGGTATATGCTGCTGCAGAGGTCCCGACTTTTTTGGTACCAGGGACCAGTTTCATGGAAGACAGTTTTTCCCTGGACGGGGTTCAGAGAGATGGTTTCAGGATGAAACTGCCCACCTCAGATCATGAGGCATTAGTTAGATTCTCATAGGAGCATGCAACCTAGATCCCTCACCTTTAGAGTTCACAAGAGAGTTCGCCCTCCTGTGAGAATCTAATGCAGCTGCTGATCTGTCAGGAGGCAGAGCTCATCAGTAAGGCTTGCTCCCTGCTGCTCACCTCCTGCAGTGCGGCCCTGTTCCTAACAGGCCACGGACCTGTACCAGTCCATGGCCCAGGGACTAAAGACCCCTGTGCTAGGGCACTGAAAACTTCAAATGACCATCAGCATCTCTTCTGTTCTGATTCCTGGCCAAGCCAAGAAGGAACTGCACCATTGATTAAGTCTTGAGTAATTGATGTTCATCCCAGGGCCTGTTCCTCTGCTTTGTCTGTTTTAATGTCTAAACATCTTAATAGAAGTCTAAGGTTTTTATTCCAAAAACATCCATTGCATGAAAAGTCAAAAACATTTGGCAAACTTGTTCTTCATTATTAATGTAATAAGATATGCTTATGTTCCATAAGAAAGCTTCTTTTGGAATATGTATTCAGGCCCTTTTCTTGTAAAGTCAGGACTAGTTTCCCTGGTGTACTGGGTTATAAATAGGACTGTAGTCCACCCAACTAATTCAGAGCCCCCTTTGAAACTGTGTTAGCCCTTCAGCCTGCTAATTCCCAACTAGCAATGTTTCCGACCCTTCCCAGTGATATTTAGCCATAATTAACTAAGCCGTGGCTATTCACATGCCCCTCACAGCTGTGTAAGAAAGAGCTATCTTTCTTGTTGGCTTTTATGTTTACACGTGTAATTTTCCCCTAATTGCTCTGGCAAAGATCCTGTTTTCTTACAGTATTATCCTGTCATCCTGCTGGCCTCCTCGTAGAGTCAGAATCCCAAGTGTTGTGCTTGCCTGTGTGCACTGCTGACTCCACCATGCTCGGTAGCCACTCATTCTGTGATAATGAGGGTGCCTCAATTTTCCTGGCTCTTAGGGATCTTGAGCATCTCAGCTTTCAAAGGCTCTGCCTGTGACTCATTCCCTCCAAACACAATCTTTAATCTCTTATCTACCTTAACCTTTCCCCAACCCCTCACTAAGTTTGCTCCCTGCAGTCCCTTACAAAGCCTGAGAAGATGACTCATTACTTACTGTGTCTTTCCCTTTCTCTCTGTGGCCCTTTGCTCTTGGTCATTAATTTGTGGACAAAATTTTCAAAAGGTAGAAAGGTGGGATGGTATTTCTTTCTGGTATTTCTTTACAAATCAGAGTCATTCGTACGTTAACTTATGTATTTGTTCAAATATTTATTTAGTGTGGAACTTGTGCCAGGCACTGTTCTAGGCACAGGGCAATAAACCAAACAGAAATTACTTCCCTCGTTTAGCTTACATTGTAGTTTGAAAGATAACAAAACATATGATAAATAAGTAAAATATATAGTTTGTTAAATGGCAATAAATTTTACAGAGAAAATACAGTGAGGTATATGGGGAGTGCTGAGGGAGGGTGGTGATTTTAAATGAAGAGGCAAGTAGAGGTTTCCCTGGGACGATAACATTTAATTATTCATGGGTAGAGCATTAATTTCAAAGGAATAGCAGGTGTAGATGCCCGAGGAACAGGCTGTGTGGAGACATGAAGAGCTTCACGTGGGTACTTTCCATTTTCAATACCCAAGATCAGTATTCGAAGGAAGATACCTGAAAAGCAATTGGACCTACGCATTTGGAATTTAGGGGTGAGTTCTAGGCCATGAAATTGATTGGGAATGAGTATAGCTAAAAAAGAGGGAGATCCTGGGCCCTCCAACATTCAGGAGTGAGGAAATGGCTGAGAACCAGCAAAGGAGATTGAGGAAAAAGTGGCAAGTGAAGAGGGAGAAAAACCAGAATCCAAGAGAAGAAAGTGTTTCAAGGTGGGAGGGAGTGATGAATTGTGTCAAATACTATTGTGAGGTAACAGAAGGACCAAAAGTTAACCGTGCTATTTTTAGCAAGCTGTAAGTAGTTGGTGACCTCAAAAGCTTAGTCTTGGTAGAAAGATGACATCTCTGTTCCTGCCCTTAAAACCTGTTACTCAACTTCTAAGAAAAATAGATGTTTTCACGCTACCCCAGGTGGTGGTACAAAACAGTACCATGCTGGGCTCTCTCAATGTTCAACCTACTTTTTATTGCATTGAAGACAGATAAAGGCCTTGCAAAAAAAAAAAAAAAAAATTAAACTAAACCTAACCCTAGCATATGGTCAGTTTTCTAATGTATACAATTATTTATGAACACTTAAAACAATGCTCTTTTCCCTCACATTCATTACTTTTCTTAGATTTTGGAAAATAAATGAAAATCGAATTACTTTAAAGTATCAGGAACAGGGCTGGGTGCGGTGGCTTACGCCTGTAATCCCAGCACTTCGGGAGGCCAGGAGTTGGGGTCAGGAGTTCGAGACCACCCTGGCCAATATGATGAAACCCCATTTCTACTAAAAATACAAAAATTAGCCTGACGTGGTGGCAGATGCCTGTAATCCCAGCTGCTGGGGAGGCTGAGGCAGGGGAATCGCTTGAACTTGGGAGGCAAAGGTTGCAGTGAGCGAGATTGCACCACTGCACTCTGGCCTGGGTGATAGAGTGAGAGTCAGTCTCAAAAAAAAAAAAACAAAAACCAGTAGCATGAATAGAGTAACATGCTTCCATTTTTCTGAGGCAAACATCTAGGTTACAAAGCGTTTTTCTTGTTGCAGAAATTTATATTAGGATTCTCTATGATCTTTTTTGAATAAATAGATCAAGAGTTTTTTACATAATGCCACTGATCAAATATGCTGCTTCTCGCTTCATTATTTTTATTTCCTCCAAAGCGTAGAAAGAAAGGTTAATGTAAAAACTGATTGTCTACCCCCATTAGAATAGTTGTGGAGCGATTAGAATAAATGTGGAACAATCAGAGTTCTCCTACATTACGTGTAGGAATGCAATTGCTACAGTCACTTTAGAAAATAATTGTTCAGAAGTTAATTATAACCCTACTCCATGACCCAGGGATCCTTTTCCTGGGTATTTACTCAAAAAAAGTAAAAGCATATGTTCACCCAAAGACTTATGAATATAGAGATGTTTATAGAAACCTTATTCACAATGGCCCAAATGGAAACCCCCCCAAAATGCTCATCAAAAGGAGAATGAGTAAATAAAGTATGGTGCATTCATCCAAAGGAATCCTGCCCGGCAATAAAGAGCAGAGAACTACTGATACACACAACAGCTTTGGTGAATCTCAAAACTATTATGCCTAGAGGAAGAAGCCCCCAAGCACAAAAGGAATGAGAGGGAATGAGTTGGGGATGGAAATGCCTATCCCTGGACTGGGATGGTGACCCCAAGGATGTGGATACATTTGTCAAAACTCATTGAGCTGACTCTTAAATAGATGAATTTATTTTATGGACATTATACTTCAGTAAAGCTAGAAAAACACATTAAAGAAAAAGTGAGAACCTGCTTTAGGTGAGGCAGTCACATCACCTGTGTTTTATGTTTTAGGGTCAATCCCCGGAAGCATTTTAATTCTGGGTGAACGGTCATTATAATAACTTGTTTTTATTTGATAGAAGGAAGTGATAAGGTACTCTCTTATTTCTCTTTTGTTTGCCCTGTACAGAAGCCAGTTAATTGGTTGATTGGGTTCTATGAGAAAAGTGAAATGTGGTGTCACTGTACTTGAACCAGACAGCGGGGCGTGTAGACAGATGGCCACAGTCTCCATATTCACTTTTTCCTGGAATCTTTCATATTTTGGCAGCAATTATAATTATTTGCAAGAAATGCCACAAAATGCCAAATTCTGAGAAAACAAAGAAGGTTTTGTTCCTTCGCTTTCTTCAGTGCTAATAACTTCAATCCTCACAGACACAGCAGAAGAGGGGCTCGTGGAGTACATTAGGAATAATGAGCTTTGACTAGGGGTAAACATGGTAATCAGCAGCCCTCGAGAAAGCTCTGCCCGGCGTTCATGTCGTGAAGGGGGGTCATTAATTGTCTTACATTCTCACAGACTTTTTAAAAACTCATTATTGGTTATGTATACCACTTTTAGTTGCACATATGCTATGAATATATACATTTTTTAAAATCCAGGCTAACTTAAACCTCTTTGTCACAGCTGCTGAATAAGTGATTTAAACTAGGTTTTTGATCTTGCTGTTCTTCTGTTCAAAAGTCCCTCTTCCTCTGACTCCCCCATATTCTACCCTGTTGTGAAATTTGCCATACGCAAATTTACAAATATGCTTCTGTTACACACAAGTTTTATTTTAAAGTTTATGATATTCTTTGTCTAAATGTACATGACCGCTAAAGTTGATACTATTATTTTGTCAGATAATTATATTTGGTGGCAATTCTTATGTTACATTGGTTTGGTCTTAGAAAACAATGTAATAGTTTATGTTTAATAGATGAATTATGTTTAATAATACAATACCATTTGTTTATTTTATTGTAATAATACAATACAGTCTGTTTCTTTCAACAAACATTTCTCTTTCGGGGCAAAGACCATGCTAAAAACTTTAAAATTTTTTTCTATAATACTTAATATAGGAGCTTGAATAAATAGATCAAGTGTTGCCCAAGATATACTTAATAAGTGTTTTTGAAGTATTTTCAATCTTTATCATCACCAACAACATAATCAAGTAAATTATTATTTGCTACAGAATTTTGACTTTTCCTCTTCCATTTAATTTCATTTGATGTTTAAAAGTTCCATTTCTTGGCTAGGTACAGTAGTTTGCGCCTATAATCCCAGCACTTTGGGAGGCTGAGGTAGCTGGATCACATGAGGTCAGGAGTTCAAGACCAGACTGTCCAACATGGTGAAACCACATCTCTACTAAAAATACAAAAATTAGCTGGACATGGTGGCAAGCATCTGTAATCCCAGCTACTCGGGAGGCTGACGCATGAGAATCACTTGAACCAGGGAGGCAGAGATTGCCCCAAGATAGTGCCACTGCATTCCAGCGCAGGTGACAGGATGATACTCTGTCTCAAAAAAAAAAAAAAAAAGTTCCATTTCTTACTCAAAGTGAAAAGCCTTTCAAAATGTTTTATTTTTAAAAAATTTAAAAAGTTTTCATGTACTTAAAATTATGTATTATAAATGATGTAAAATAGTGCACCTTTACATGTAAGAGAAATATCTAACTTTCTGGTATGTGGTTTACTTAATCTTTTAAAAATTTTACATTGATTTTTAGATATCAACGAATGCTTGGAGGATAAGAGTGTTTGCCAGAGAGGAGACTGCATTAATACTGCGGGGTCCTATGATTGTACTTGTCCAGATGGATTCCAACTAGACGACAATAAAGCATGTCAAGGTATTTCTCACTCTCTTTTTGTCCCCAGTCATTATTTATGTAATTCTTCAGTTCTGCCATGCTTCTTGACGATAGTCTGTGGTTTTGCCACGTGATTTATATGTAAATAATCTATGTCAATTTTTGTTATTGAAATACCTATCTTGGATCTGCATCAAGTGCAGGAGGGTGTTGCTTTGTCCAGCATGGTGTCAACTGAAACTCACACAGGTCGGAGCCATGTCCTCACTCTGAGTACTTCCATGCTGAGATCACCTGTACTTTGCTGTTCCTTCCATGCGGTAACCTTGGTACTCGATTCAAAATTATCTTACAGCTTTTTTATGTCTTTTATGGGCATATTTTATTTTGTCTCATAGGTGATGTTGAACTGTCTTTTTCTGACTCTGTGTTTTTATCCACTACCCACATTGCTTTTTTTGTTTTTGTTTGTTTGTGTTTTGAGATGGAGTCTTGCTCTGTCACCCAGGCTGGAGTGCAGTGGCTTAGTCTCGGCTCACTGCAACCTTCACCTCCCCGGTTCAAGTGATTCTCCTGCCTCAGCCTCCCAAGTAGCTGGGATTATAGGCGCCCACTACCACGCCCAGTTAATTTTTGTATTTTTAATAAAGACGGGGTTTCACCATCTTGGCCAGGCTGGTCTAGAACTCCTGACCTCGTGATCCACCCGCTTTGGCCTCCCAGTGTGCTGGGATTACAGGTGAGCCACTGTGCCCAGCTCACCATTGCTTTTTCTCTTCCTAAGAAGCCTCACTTTGGTCAAAATCATGAAGAAGGGGATTTTATATTTTTTCAAAGTGCTGTCACTTTAATCTTCCAAACAGTACAGTAGACGCAGGGTACTAATAAAAACACAGCAGCACAACACAGGCACTAACAAGAATAATCACAACAGCTTTAACTGAGTTTCTTCAGTGTGCTGAGTACTGCAGGCATCTTGGTATCTCTTTGAATTCTTACAGCAACTTCAGATATAGCTTTTCTTGTATTCGTTTTGTGCATGAGTAACTGAGACTCCAGTAAGTGAATGAGTATGCTGTTCTCTAATGAGTGGTAAAGTTGATGAACGCAGGATCTTTTCCCACTGCCCTTCTCTGCATTACCATACCACTTATTGTTAACATGTATAGCCAAAAGAAAGAAGACAGTGAAATTAAGCAGCCCATTGAGTCATTTCGACACTGTGGCTAAGAAAATGAAATTCTCTAGATTCTGTATCCCAAAATTGACTTGCCCTAAAAGCTTTCCTATATTTACTAGTGTTAGTAAACCCATACCTGTATTTTCCCACTGAAAATTCACACTTCTCTTTACCTTTATATCTATTTATTTCTGATACGTGACAAATACTATTTTTTCTTACTGTTTCTCTACCATTGTGGAACTGTGTAGTGTATCCCAAAGCACAAATAAATAAATAAAATTGGTGGAGTTACTTTTTATCCACTATTACCGAATATGTATGACTTTTTAAAAATTCTGTAATGCCATAAATTATATCTCCTCTCACATGTGCCAAATAACAGTATTCTTGTAGGAGAAGATGGTGTCTACTCTCTAAGTTATGGCACTGGAATTATATTATACATCTATGTTACCAGTCACACCCAGCTGTGTGTCAGAGATAGGAAAAACATAAACCTTTGAACACAAGGTTTTTAAAAATTAATTCCTTTGCTGATTCCAAGATTTAAACATACACCTTCCTGCACTTGATGTGGACCCAAGACAGATATTTTACAAATAGCAAGATTTCTCATTTGAGATCATGTATTTATTCACCATCCTGATGCAATAAGGTGAAATTCAATTTTTTTAATGAAGAAATTAAATGTGCTTAGATTTGATGCAATGGAGAAGGAACATTTGAATTATAAATACATATGAGAATATTTCCACTTTGGGACTATTACCTTTTAACAAAATGAATCTTGATTTATATGAAAATACCAAGAGACACACACACACACAAGGAAAAGACCAAACCCTGAATCTTGTTTTTATTATAGGCTTTTTGACTTACAAGTATATTTTCTAATTCTTCTCATCACAATTTCTTTTGGCCAAATACAGGCAAAACCAAATCTTAATATAAATGGACCGAAATTTCATATTGCATAAATTTAACTTCTAGAGTTAAATCACACGGAACTAATTTAGATATCTGATTCATTAATTGCACTATTCTATTCTCTCAGTATATTAAATGTGTGTCTGTGGTTTGATATCACCTCCCAAATATGTGATTACTCCAAACATATGGGGTTTTGTTGACTCAATAATTATTAAATTGACTTCATTCTCTGTCACATTTATTCCTCTTTTCCAGAGTAAGTTAGTATGTCTGAAAAATGTAAATCTAAATAAATGAGAAGCATTTCTGAAGTAGGTCTTAGTACTGTTTAAAGAATAGTGTCTGTGAATCTCTTTTATCGCCCACCACCTCCTGTTAGAAAGCTATATATGAGGGCATATATACTCACGTCGTTTTGAATGATCTCTTTTCACTCTGTCACTAGAGGCAGTTTTGTGATCTTTCACTCTGCCTGAAGTTAGTAGCCTGCTTTTCTCTAGTCCCTTGATCATGTCAGCATTCTGTAGAGAGGTGTAGATTTCAGAGTTTGTTTAAAATCTGAAAATATAATTGATGACAATCAATGCTAATAACCATGGACATGTTTGAATAACAGTGTGTAATAAACTTTAAACCTTACCTAATGTTCTAAAAATACTTCTATATTCAGTAAAGCATTTTCAGTTGGAAGCGTGTTTAAGGTTTTCTTTCCCACACCAAACTAATGATCATATACAGACAATATGGAAATTCCACGTTAATAGTTTCTTTAGAAATGTGGCAGGATACATTTGAGATTCAAAATGCAGTTCAGTTTCATGTTTTGATTTACGGATGCCAAATTATGAATTTCTGTGGAATCGCGGACCCATGAAAGAAACCCAACTTAAATATAGTCTGGCTTTCAGCTCGAAGTTACTAGCAGCATAGTTTAGAAATGCCTCGATAAGTACAGTCCAAATTGAATGCATCTGTTTCCCTAGTTTCAAATACTCATGTTGTTCTTTCTTAGCAGTTTCCTGGAAAAAAAAAGTCAGGAATTCATCTTCAGTTCCTGTCATCAAACTTTTTAGACAATTATTTGTTAATCAGTGACTTTATTGATGAAGAAACTTTGTGCACATTATTCCCTAGGCAAAATTACAAAGCATGTGGTATTTAAAGGACCACACTGAGGCATAGGATAAAATAAGAAGAGTAAGAAGAGGGGTGTCAGGTAGCTGCTAGGGCTTAATAAGATGGATGTAGGTCCTAGGCTTGATCCCCAGGCCAGTGTAACTTTATAGCTCCTTCTTCCTCAGATAGAGGTTTATTGGGCAGCAGATTGGAAATAAAGAATGGATCTGTGAACTAAAAGGAGGTCAAAATTCAAAAAAGATGGCCAATCTAAGGTAGTATCAATAGATAGAAAACAAACAGACCATATCAAAGATTTTATAAAAGAAGTAAAGAATTTCACAGAGTAAAATCATATTGATAAATATGTAAGTAGAAAATGATTCATTGACCTTCCTTGAAATATCTAAAAATTAGTGACAGTAACAAGAATAAGAGAATTGTTAACAAAGTATGAGTAGTTCCTGCTTGATTTCTTATTTTGATTGAGCAATGGCCAGGCCAAATAATCTGAATTATGTGGCAGATAGAAGGGTAAAGAGTTCAGGATTAATAAAGGAAGATGGCTAAATCAATAATTGTTAGAATTTCTCTAAAAATTAGTGACAGTAACAAGAATAAGAGAATTGTTAAGAAAGTATGAGTAGTTCCTGCTTGGTTTCTTATTTTGATTCAGCAATGGCCAGGCCAAATAATCTGAATTATGTGGCAGATAGAAGGGTAAAGAGTTCAGGATTAATAAAGGAGGATGGTTAAATCGATAATTGTTAGAATTTCTGTTGCACTGGAAGATGAGCAAGTCAAAAAGAAGAGCCTCAGGAGATTCTGGCTGTAGGGAAAGAGATGACTTTATTGAGGACCACTGGGTCAGTGGCCAATCATGTTCTGGCAGCCAATAGGAAGAACATATCATCTGCATCTTTTCCCTGTTCTTATGAAGCTTTGCAGTATTCGTGTGGGTTCTTGTATGGAAGACCTCTTTTGTAACAGGTAAAGGGAGGGCCTAGGAGATTTCAGGAAGATAAGAAAAGGACTTTAGTAGAGCTATGCCACCTGAATGCCACTGCTAAGGACATGTAATCATTTTGATCATCCTAATTAACTAAAAGAACCTTCACCAGTCACCATTCAGTTAGTAGAGAAGGAAAATAACTGAGACATTTTGTGGGGGACAGACATTCATATGACCCTGTCAATGTACTCAATAGGTATGAGGAACTCAGAGCTTTTCAACTGAGATCACTTCTCAGGGAGCCATCAGTGTAATGATGGACACAGCTGAGTAAACCAACAATTAGGCAGTTGCGTGTATCAGAACCATTGTGAATAGGTGAACCTTTCTCTAGGTGTCTTATGTTGTCATCTTGGGCACTGTTAGCCAATATAATTAGAACTGATTTCAAAGAGCGTTTTCCTTATAGTAAACAGTCCATGTGTTATCAGTGTTTGGAAGTACCCCATGACCCTGGCCATGGGAAGCACAATTACTCACACTGAGGACAAGCTGAGCATAAATTGGACAACACAAGTTTATGGCATGATCTGTTCGTGAGCCTTCATAATAGTAGCTACTGCGTGTTGACCCTTTGTTGTGTGGTAGACATTGCATTAAGCCCTCATTTGCTGATTTCATCATTGGAAAGCCATGCAGATATGAATTTCCATGGTCTAAAAGGCCTTCTTGGCCAGGCATGGTGGCTCTCCCCTGTAATTGCAGCACTTTGGAATGCCAAGGAAGATCACTTGAGGCCAGGAGTTCAAGACCAGCCTATGCATCATAGTGAGACCCCATTTCTGCAAAAAATTTTAAAAATTAGCCAGGCACGGGACCAATACCTTAGTCCCAGCTACTTGAGAGGCTGAGGAGAGAGGATTACTTGTGCCCAGGAGTTTGAGACTGCGGTGAGCTGGGATCATGCACTACACTACCGCCTGGGCAACAGAGTGAGACCCTGTCTCTAAAATAAATAAATAGGCCTTCTTTTACTTGTATTTTATTTCTATTACCCATTTCCAATGAGTTATAGGTTGGAGTCTATTTCATTTATATATTCAGCAGACATTTGCAAAGTGTGTTTATGAGCCAAATACTATAAATAAGACATGTCTAGCCTTGCCCTTAAGAAGCCCACATCCTAGAGATGGATAGGCAGGAACATAGCAAGGTACTATAGACTCTTAACAGCTGTGTGCATGGCAGTGGGAGAGGACAAAGGAAGACGTAGCATTCTCACCAGTGGAGAGCATCTCTCAGAGTTACGGAGTATTCCTCAAGCCCCCATATGTCTAAGATAAGGGTAGCTTTGGGTTGAACCTATGAAATTGCTTTTTTTTGCTGGTCAAAAATGGTTGAACATTGGCTATTTCCTTGGTCAACCTAAATAGTTTCTCTCTCATCATTCAGCTTGTCCTGTGGTCTATGGACAAATGGTATAGTTGGGCCACTAAATAAATGTCCAACCATCTCATAATAAATTTCTTTACCATGTGTTTGATAGAGGTATATGAAAATAAAACCAATTTTTTCAGGTTTTTAAGACTCTCTTTTAAATTACAGATATTAATGAATGCGAACATCCAGGGCTCTGTGGTCCTCAAGGGGAGTGCCTAAACACAGAGGGCTCTTTTCACTGTGTCTGCCAGCAGGGTTTCTCAATCTCTGCAGATGGCCGTACGTGTGAAGGTAAGATAAACCATACAAAATCATATTGTTGAGTGATAAAGGAGAGAGGAGATTGCTTTCACTTAGAAAAAGACTTGAAGACGCTAAGAGGTACTCCATAATTCACAGCCTCAAAGCATGTATATGCATCAAAGTAACCCACACCCGAAAGCATAGCTCAGGGGTTGCTGGGATTTATTAATAGGATAACCTAAGGTTATGATGATGATAACACAGATGGCTCCACAACTGGTACTAAATTAACAAGTCCAAATGTGCAGGAACTGATAGGAGGCATGAGGGAGACATGAAGGAAAACTGTGGCAACTTCCCTTTCACCCGAGACTGTCCCTGCTTTGATCGTGCTTTGTGTAGATTGTCTTGATCATTCTGTTTATAAAAAACGTCTTGGCTGGGTGTGGTGGCTCACACCTGTAATCCCAGCACTTTGGGAGACCGAGGCAGGCGGATCACGAGGTCAAGAGATCGAGACTATCCTGGCCAACATGGTAAAACCCCATCTCCACTAAAAAATACAAAAATCAACTTGCCGTAGTGGCATGTGCCTATAGTCCCAGCTACTCGGGAGGCTGAGGCAGGAGAATCACTTGAACCTGGGAGGCGGAGGTTGCAGTGAGCTCAGATCACGCCACTGCTCTCCAGCCTGGCAACAGAGCGAGATTCCTCTCAAAAAAAAAAAAACTGTCTTGTGGCTGGGAGCAGTGGCTCACACCTGTAATCCCAGCACTTTGGGAGGTCAAGGCAGGAGGATAACTTGAGGCCAGGAGTTTGAGACCAGCCTGGCCAACATGGTGAAACCATCTCTACTAAATATACAAAAATTAGCTGGGTGTGGTGGCGGGTGCCTGCAATCCCGGCTACTCAGGAGGCTGAGGCAGGAGAATCACTGGAACCCAGGAGGTGGAGGTTGCAGTGAGCTGAGATTGCACCATTGCACTCCAGTCTGGGTGACAGAGCAAGACTCTGTTTCGAAAAAAACTAAAAGTCTTGCTTGATTCTTCTGTATCACTGTGAACAGATCTTCTAGAATTCTTCCCCTAATATCCTTATTTCCAAAGCAGTGTATTTATTTACTATCCATATTTATTAACTCCTAAAAGCTAATTAAGCTGTAAGATGTTAAGATAATGCTGTTGGCTTCCTACTTGAAACCTCTGTATGTTTGCAAGGATACGGCACTGGTTATTTTCGTAAGATTTGTGTTCTTGATGACCTGTTCAGCTTCCTAAATGGAGGAATAATTTACTGAAACATTTTTAAAGTAAACTGAAAAGATTCCTGTCATCATAATTTCAGTTGATCTCTTTTGAGACTCTAGATTATCGAAACTCAGCTATATTTTAAAGAAGTAAATTGCAAAAGTTTTGTTCTGGGTCTAAGATAGTGCCCAGATTCTTTGCTCTAAAAAATAGTGCAACAGGAAGCATCTGCTCCTTGCTAGTACCACAGTGGAACCAAGCCGAGTGCCAGCAACCAGGTTCATCTGAAACTAATTATTATATTGGGAGGAATAAACTGATCTTATAAAAAGCAGGAGATTGTTGAAATTATCCTCCTGCTGAGCAGACAAAACATGGATGCCAGATTTGACTTGAATTGGGAGAGAGAGAGTTCAGGGTAACAGACTGAGGGGTTTGGAAGGGATAGGAAGTTGGGAAATGGAGGAAAACATCGTAATAATGTGGGTGATGAGAGAATTACAAGAAATCCATGCTTCAGTGGTTCAAGTTTTATGTTAATTTTATATTTAGAACTTTGAGACCAGAGCTTTTAGAAAAGACACTCTATGAATGCATACATTCTTCTGCAGAGATTACAGTATTCCTCCACTTCAGGGATAGGGTGCAGGCCCATCTGAGTCACCGAGAAACACATTTGCAGAATTGTCAAGTTCCAGAAAGATGCAGATTCGCTTTGTTGCTTAGCTCTAAATCACGCCTGGTAAAGGCCACCACTGAAAAATGGTCCCTGGTATAACTGCTGATGGTTGTGCCATGCAAAGTTATATTCAGAAAAAAAAAAAAATGTTAGTGACCTCAAGTGCTCACTAGTCAAAGCTGTTGTTCTGAAAGAATATACCAAATATAAATATGTTCACATGTATTTTGCCTTTTGTAGTTACTAATTTTTATTGAATTCTGTGCTTTTTTAACACGGATTTCTGCAACTTGAGAGTTTCATAATCACTGTAATTTAGTTGCAGCTCTCATTTTGTTGGTCATTTACTTGGCAAAGACTTGAATTTAAAAATGTGATTTTAGGAAACTTGTATTGCTTTATAAATTACTGTACTCATGGAGCATACCCGTTTTGAGACTTGATCCATACTTCCTTGACTCCAGAAACCGGACAATTTTATAAGTAATGAAACTCAAGTTAGAATATTATGTTGGCATTATGCATGGTAGTATAACTGGAAATCTCCATAATCATTATGCATGTTATTCTCTTTCTGAAATAAGTTCTGCATGGATTTTATTTTTTATGGGCTTAATCCAATATTCTAAATTGGTCCAAAGTTTCCTTTGTTAGACTTAGTCTGAAACTTATGGCAGTCGTGCTATGTCCTGATTCTACCTCTGGCTGTGCTGCGGACAAAGCCAGCTCATGTGATCAGGATTCAGCAGTGAGGCTGATGTGTTACTGAAATTTAGCGATGGAGCAATGTTGCATAGTGCTTGAATTAACACTGAGAAGTGGCTGGCACTCTTATGCCCATTTACTGACTTCCTTCTGAGCTCCTGTTTGAGGAGCTGAAGCCATGTTGACGCCAGGGCTGACCTGCAAGCCCCGCAAAGCTGAAGGAAGGAGGGCCCTTCCCTGACTTCCCGTGGCTTGGAGAAGTGTCAGCATCTGGTCGTAGTTAATGAACCACAATGAAGAGGCAAACTCTGTAAACATGAATTGTCTTAAGTGTAGCATGACAGGTTCTATAGAAATAAAAATGGCACCTCTGGCTCCTTCCCTTCCCTTACATGTGTAGGATGAGTATTCCTAATGTGATAACCCAAAATCTGAAGTACTCCAAATTCTAAAACTGTGAGTGCAGATGTGATGCTCAAAGGAAATGCTCACTGAGCATTTCAGATTTTAGATTTTTGGATTAGGGATGTTCAATGGGTAAGAATAATGCAACATTCCAAAATTACCACCACCCCCACCAGAAAAAAAAAAAATCCCAAATCTGAAATACTGCTATCCCTAAGCATTTTGGATAAGGGATAGTCAATCTGTATGTGGTACTCTGGGATACATACCTGGGGGAGGAAGGAGAAACACCGTGGTTCTCCCATGTAAGATAAAAGATGGTGTAATTCGAAGTTCAAGTAAAGTGAGAAGTAGATGGTAGGTGAGCAGCTATTTGTCATTCATTCATTCACATAACCAATATTAACTAAGTTCCTGACTGTTTCCAGGCCCTCTTCCGAGGGCAAAACATACAGTTCTTGCCTACATGAAGCCTACTTTCCACTAGGGGAATTGGGGATACATAAGCCAATAGTATGTATAGGATACATTAAGTGTTTATAACCTAGCATAGTTACCCTTTGTGGATATGAATAAGTACAGAATGTAACATGCCATATATAATATAATACACAGGTTACATTTTTCAAATCCCAGACTTGGATGTCAGGAAATTGCAGGGGAGCAGGACCCTTTTGGTTGACTTCTTCTGCTACATTTCCCTTTTATCTCAGTTACAGTTCATCTCCTCTTCCCACCTTCTTTTCACTGTATAGGCAAAGCTTTTATCTTGTGTATTAAAACGAAGGAAACGTTTTCTTTCACTTAGCTCATTGTTTTATGTTCCATTTGACCATATCCATTTGTTTAACAAAAAATCATAATTCTTTTGTCTTTTTACTTTTGCCCTTTTTTATTGTGGAATTTTAATTCACGTGAAAAATACTCATCATCAAGCCTGGATGACATAGCAAGACCCTGTCTCTACAAAAAATTTTTTTTTATATATATGTACTTTTTATTGCATTTCAGATTTGGGGGTACATGTGAAGAACATGCAAGATTGTTACATAGGTACACACATGGCAGTGTGACTTGCTGCCTTCCTCCCCATCACCTATATCTGGTATTTCTCCCCATGCTATCCCTCCCCAACTCCCCACCCCCCGCTGTCCCTCCCCTTTTCCCCCCCAAATGACCCCAGTGGGAGATGCTTCCCTCCCTGTGTCCATGTGATCTCATTGTTCAACACCTGCCTATGAGTGAGAATATGCGGTGTTTGATTTTCTGTTCTTGTGTCAGTTTGCTGAGAATGATGGTTTCC
>PVKV010015707.1:0-15480 GCA_004027835.1 Alouatta palliata
CACCCAAGAGGAGCCAAGCCTGACTTCTCTGGCCCCCTTTCCCGGACCACAGAACCTCGCCTGGGAGCTTAATAAATTGGCATTTAATTTTCCCAGGCTGGTCTCAGTTTCCTCATTTCAAACTCGGCAATAACCCTTATACTAACTGCATTAATAAAGTCTGCTCCAGAATCAGGTCCACCTGGGACAATCGCCAGCAACTCCTTCTTACCCTTTTTACGTCTAAAGAGAGAAACCAAATTAAAAGGAAAGCCAGAAATCATCTCCTTAGCTCAAAAGAAAAGCCTCAGGAGAAAGCCCAAGACCTCCTTGAGGAGGTGTTTCCTTCTGTCCAACCTACGTGAAACCCTAACACCTGGGGGGAAGGAGGACTTTGGAAAATTTCCACCAGTATCTCCTTGCGGGTATTAAAGGAGCCACCAGGAAACCTATCAAGTTATCTAAAACCATTAAAGTTGTTCAGAGGGCCAGTAAGTCACCTGGAGCATTCTTAAAGTGCCTCCACAAGGCCTATCAAACTTACACCCCTTTAATCCAGCAGCTCCTAAGAATAACCATGCTATAAATTGGCATTTGTGGCCCAGGCAGTTCCTAACATTAGAAAAGGTTACAAAAATTGGAGGGTATTGCTAAAGTAAACATTACTCAGCTTTTAAAAGTAGCCCAAATGTTTTTAATAATCAAAAAGCTAAAAAACAAAAGCAGGCAGCTCAAGCTGCTAACAGGGCAGCCAATAGGGCAGCCAACAGGGCCGGGGGAAATAAACGGGCAAAAATTATAGTGGCTGCCCTCCAGGGAACCAAAAAGGAAAAGCTCCCATCACAGAGCACCAGCCGGAGAACCCCGGACCCCTGCCAAAAAAGCCAGAAAGGTGAGCAGGCTCCCCTACAAAAAAACCAGTGTGCGTACTGTGGAAAGACTGGACACTGGAAAAACAAGTACCCTTTAAAGCTGGGGGGGCGGGGACAGAACAGAAAAGGGTCCTCACCCTCCCCACAGCTGAGAAATCTAATAATTAACTGGACTGGGGCTCCTTTTCACTCGGCCCCCAGGAGCCCATGGTCACTGCTGCTGTGGGGTGGGGA
Organism: Alouatta palliata; assembly: GCA_004027835.1. Taxonomy (NCBI): domain Eukaryota; kingdom Metazoa; phylum Chordata; class Mammalia; order Primates; family Atelidae; genus Alouatta; species Alouatta palliata. The sequence goes on from PVKV010015707.1 coordinate 1,086, forward strand.
AGCCTGTAGGCTTTTTAACCAACACAGGGGCTAAATATTCTGTACCACAAACACCCTTGGGCAGTGTTTCTAACAACAACAACAAAAAAAATCAGCTGTTCAGGGGGCTACTGGAGCTATTCAGGAATATCCTGTCACCCACTCACATAAAGTAAAAAGTTAAAAAAAAAAAAAAAAAAGTAACTCATTCATTTCTAGTAGTTCCAGAGTGCCCTTTCCCCTTCTTGGGCATGACCTGCTCCACAAGCTGCAGGCATCCATCTCCTCCTCGGCTCAGCAAACTCATCTCAAAACACACAATGCCCCCTCCTGCTCAGCTCCTGCTGACCATTCCTCTATCAGAGGAATATCTTTAAAAACCAAATTAGCCCTCTCCCACCGAATCTGCAAGCTCTTTTTTCCCCGGGTTTGGGCAGACTCAGGACTGGCAAAACACCATCCACCAGTGGTTGTAGAACTTCTGGCTGATGCCCTGCCTGTTTGGGTCAAACAATATCCTATGAGCCAGTGGGCTAGAGAGGGAATCAGCCCCCACATTCAACGGCTATTACGAGCTAATATACTTACACCTTGTCAGTCTGCTTAAAACACTTCATTTCTGCCAGTTCAAAACCAACATAATTACTGGCCTGTACAGAACTTGCGGGAAGTTAACAGTCACGGTCCATCCAACTGTCCCTAATCCCTGGACACTGCTCAGCTTGCTCCCACCAAAACATACCGTGTACACTGTCCTGAACTTAAAAAATGCTTTCTTTGCCATTCCTTTGGCTCCTAAGAGCCAACCCATTTTTGCTTTTAAATGAACAAACCCTGGTTCGGGAAACAGAACCCAATTGACTTGAACTCAGTTGCCCCAGGGATTTAAAAATTCTCCAACTCTTTTTGGGAAAGTCCTTCAGCAGAACCTTGGGTCATTCCAAGCCAGCCATCCCAACTGTACCCTCCTCCAATACGTAAATAACATATTATTGGCTACTAAGACTCCCAAAAGCTGTCTGCAACATACTAAGAACCTGCTTTATCTGCTTCGGGAGCTTGGGTATTGGCTCTCAGCCAAAAAGGCCCAGCTTCGTTTCCTACTTGGAACTTAAACTAAACCAAGAAAAAAAAGCACTCACCAGTGCTCAAAAGAAAGTCGTCTTACAAATCCCCACCCCCACTACCAAGAAACAGGTATGTAAATGCTTGGGGGCTGTGGGATACTGTCACCTGTGGATACCTGGGTTCAGAAAAATTGCCAAGCCTCTGTCCAATGCTACAGGAGAAAATAGCCCTTTAACGCAAAAAAGCAGGTCTCCCAAAACTTCAAAAAAAAAAAGGGCCCCTGCTTTAGCCCTCCCAAACATCTCAAAACCATTTCACTTGTTTGTCTATAAAAATCAGGGAGTGCCTGAAGGGGTGCTCACTCAAACCTTAGGGCCATGGCAACACCCAGTGGCATATTTGTCTAAAAATCTAAACCCTGTGGCCTCCGAGTGGCCAAGTTGTCTGCAAGCAGTTGCAGCAGCGGCAAGCCTAGCTCCTAAAAGGTGCTCCAGGCAAATGTCTAATGCCCACATCCTGCAGTATCAAAGTTTGCTGTTAGCTCAGCCTCGCTTAACTTTCTCCCCGACAAGGTTTTTAAATCCAGCTACTCTGCTCCCTAACCCAGACTTCACCACCCCTATACATGACTGCCAGGAATTATTAAAAACTACAGAGACAGGTAGACCTAATCACCAGGACACTCCTTTAAAGAAGGCAAACGCCACAGTGTTTATAGATGGCAGCAGTTTCCTTAAGCAGCGGGTACGGAAAGCTGGTGTGACCATTACTACGAAAAGCAATGTACTGTGGGTCCAGGCACCGCCAGCTGGAACCTCTGTGCAAAAGGCTAATTGCCCTTACTCGAGCCCTCCAATGGGGTAAGCACAAATGTGTTAACATCTGCACTCATAGCAAATATGCTTTTGCTACTGTACATGTTCATGGGGCCATCTATCAGGAGCAGGGGCTACTCACCTCAGCGAGAAAAACTGTCAAAAGCAAGAAAAAATTTTAGCCTTGCTCAAGGCTGCCTGGCTCCCCCTACAGGTGGCTGGAATTCATTGCAAAGGATATCAAAAAAAAAAAAAAAAAAAAAAAAAAAAAAAAAAAAAAAAAAAAAAAAAAAAAAAAAAAAAAAAAAAGAAAGAAAAAGAAAAAGACAGACATAATGCTGTAGCCAGGGGAAACCAAAAGGCAGACCGTGCCTCCCGTGAGGCAGCTGCGCTCCCGGTTACCCCACTGAGTCTGCTTCCAGCCATCTCTTTTCACAGCCTGGTTTACCCGACCGCCCAGCGTACTCTTCTAAGGAAAATAGGCAGGCATCATATCTGCAAGCCAGTAAAAATCAGGATGGATGGTGAATCCTTCCAAACTCCACAATCTTCCCACCCCGGGCCCTCGGAGAGGCCTTAATCAGTCGCCTCCACTCTTCCACCCGCTTGGAGAAAACAAAGTTGGCCCAACTTTGAAAAAGCTGTTTTAAAATCCCACACCTCCCAAACTTAACTAGCCAAGTGGCCTCCCGATGCATGGCTTGTGTGCAGGTGAACGCCAGGCAAGGCCTGAAGCCTGGATTAGGCCATCGTCTCCGAGGACGCAGCCCAGGAAAAAGGTGGAAAGTTAACTTTACCGAAGCAAAGCCACACCGGGCAGGGTGTAAGTGCCTCCTGGTGTTGGTAAACACCTTTTCCAGATGAACCAAGGCTTTTGCCACTAAAAACAAACTGCCACGACCGTAGTAAAGTTCTTAACTCAACAAAACTGTCCCGTTATGAACTGTCTGTCGCTATAGGGTCTACTAGTGGGCAGGCCTTCACCTCGTCCATAGCTCAGTCACCAAGGTGTTAAGTATTCAGTAAAAATTCCACTGTGCCTATCAACCCCAGAGCTCTAAACAGGTAAAATGCATAAATCGTACCCTAAAAAATACTCTTACCAAATTAGTCCTGGAAACCGGGAAAAACTGAGTAAGTCTCCTTCCTTTAGCCCTTCTTAGGGTCAGGTGCACCCCTTATTACAAGGCAGACTCCTCTTTTCAAATCACGTCTAAAAGGGCCCCACCTGTTGTGCCTAAATTAAGGAATACCCAGTTAACAGAAACATCCCAAGCTAACTTGTGACAGTAATTGCAGCCTCTCCAACAGGTTCAACGTATTATCCAGCCGCTTGTCCGGGAAGCACACCCTAATCCAGCTCTTAATCTAACAGGATCCTGCCACCCTTTCCATCCAGGTAACCTGGTATATGTCAAAAAGTTCCAGAAGGTTGGTCTCATTCTCACTTAAAAAAAAAACCTCACCCTGTCATCCTTACTACACCCAGGGCCCTAAAGGTGAATGGTATTCCTGCTGGAATTCATCACCCTGCATCAAAAAGGCCAACAGAACACAGCAAAAAAACGTGGGTCCCCAAGCCCGGGTCAGGCCCCTCAAGCCTGCGCCTAAGTGGGGTGCAGCCATCAGACCAGTTCTTTTTGTCTACTTTTCTCGTCTGTTCCCCGTCATTCAGCCCTCTGCCCCCCACTTCCTCTTTTCTTCCTGCTTCTTTTCCAACGGGTGAAGTGCTTGTGAACACTACCTGAAAAGACAGTATCTCCAATAAAGGTTCTTTTTCAATCAGTTTATGTGTTTTGTTCCGAAAGCCCAGCCGTTCCCTCCAAATCCGGCAAAGTTTGCCCCTGTGGGCAGGAGCAGAACCCGTTAACCTCGCTGCAGGGTTCGAACACACAAAGTAAAAGTGAATGCGGCAGCTCAAGGGGTGCAAAAACGGGACTCCAACAAGCGAATTCCTACCTCTGTCCTAAAAAACCACCCTAATGCTGCCTGTGGGATAGTTACACGTTTTTCTGCCCTTTTTCGGTCATGTAAAACCCTTAAAGACTTTAATAACTACATTAGCAGAACCTCTTCTCCTCTGGTTGGGGTTAACTGTCGGGCCCTGTATATGAAATTGGTTTATTAATTTTGTAAAACGGCTTCTGTCAAACTTCTGTATCTTAAAACCCAATATAACCCCCTCGTTATAACTAAGAAATCAATAATTTAAATCCCCAGAAACTCAAGTGGGGAATATAATAACCTGCTTTTTGCCTGCTAAAAACTCTTTCTTTCTCAGACTGAGAGCCGTTCAGGCCTCACGTTAGCTTCTTGAGCCGGACAGACTCCATCTTAGCTTCTTCATTTTAGTTATTTTCCCACCATTAAGAACATAACTATAGTCTGTAGCCGGGGCAGGCGAACACCGGGCACATCCAGGAATGCATCTGCTGACAAAAGGCCGAATTCAGTGGTACCAGCAGAGCCCGGGAATGCAGGTGCTGTCGAGCGCCCAGAGCCCCCATTATCTCTAAGTTGTATGTCTTTCATGACAGCTTCACCCCTCGCACCTGGCACTGTTTTATTTCTCATGTACTAGTTTATCTTTTAACTTTTCACTTACTCTGCTTCTAACAAATTTGCTTCAGCTAGGTTCCCCCTCCCTTTTCAAACCAGGGTTAAAAAAAAACACTTAACTTTTTCTAAGGTGTCAAAAAAACTTTGGGCGTTAGCCACCTCTCAGTCACCGGAATAATAAAGGACTCATAATTCTATCACAGAGTGTGGCGCATTCCTTAACTCGCTCGCGTACAGCACCAGGTCCCCGAAGTTCTACGAGGTGGCAAAGCTCGTCAGTCAGATAGTGTCTGTACTCTCACACACCATTTGTTAGCTGGGACTTGGCCCTCATGAATGCCTTTATCTGGACTTGCCAATGAAGTGGAATGGCATCCTGGGCACACAGCCCATCAATTTTTATTACCATTTTAGTAATAAAATCAAGGCAACAGGGTGTGGTGGTGTGCGCCTGTAGTCCCAGCTATTTGGGAGGCTAAGGCAGGGGAATTGCTTGAACCCAGGAGGTGGAGGTTGCAGTGAGCCAAGATCGTGCCACTGCACTCCAGCCTGGGTGGCAGAGCGAGACTCCGTGTCAAAAATTAAAAAATCAAGGCAACAGCTCATGTTGCTGCCAGTAACATCCAGTTCTTGGCAAATCGTAGGCAGGAGGTGCTCCTTCTGACTTTCTCCTGTCCAAGACAAATAAAATATAGGACGAATCTCTGAAATGAATGTATTTGGGAGCAAAGAATTGCCATTCAGGATATACACGCAGACCAGCTGGTCTTTGATATGCCCAAAAAAGCAAGACACCTGAGGTCAGGAGTTTGAGACCAACCTGACCAACATGGAGAAACCCCATCTCTACTAAAATGACAAAAATTAGCTGAGCGTGGTGGCAGGTGCCTGTAATCCCAGCTACTCAGGAGGCTGAGGCAGGTGAATTGCTTGAGCCAGGGAGGTAGAGGTTGCGGTGAGCTGAGATTGTGGCATTGCACTCTGGCCTGGGTGACAGAGCAAGACTCCATCTCAAAATAAACAATAAAAAGCAGCTTCCTAAGACACTCCCACTAGTGTGCCATGTCAGTTTACCATTGCCATGGCAATACCTGGGAGTTACCTGCTCCTTTCCATGGCAATTATCCCGCGACCCCTTCCCTGCATAAACCGCTCCTTAATCTACATATAATTCAAGGAAGGCAAAAATATAACCGCGGAACTGCCTTGAGCGGCTGCTCTCAGCACATGGCCTATGGGGCAGCCCCACTCTGCAGGAGCAGTCAATGAGCCGGGACATTGCTTCCCCCCGCCCCCCAAGACAGAGTTTCACTCTCGTTCCCCAGGGTGGAGGGCAGTGGCACAATCTCAGCTCACCGCAACCTCCGCCTCCCAGGTTCAAGCGATTCTCTTGCCTCAGCCTCCTGAGTAGCTGGGATTACAGGCATGCGCCACCATGCCCGGCTAATTTTTTGTATTTTTAGTAGAGACGGGGTTGCACCATGTTGGTCAGGCTGGTTTCGAACTCCCAACCTTAGGTGATCCACTCACCGTGTCAGCCTCCCAAAGTTCTGGGACGACAGGCCTGAGCCACCGCGCCCGGCCACCCTGCAGCTTTAATAAAGCTGTTTTCTACCCTCCCAGCAACTGGACCTTGAATTCTTTCTTTCCTGGGCAGGAAAGAATTCAGGGTCCAGTTGCTGGGGGGGTAGAAAACAGCTTTATTAAAATAGGTCCTGAGGAACTAGGACCCGCTTTGGGGCTCACCTGCCCTGCACCACTAAAAATGTCCATTTTATCACAGGCATGTTGAGGGACCCCCCCCCCGCGACATCCTCTAGGTTGAGGAGCAGGCGGTTAGAATTCATACGGCCCAAAGCTGGAAAGCCAAATGACCAATTCACCCAAGGAGGCTTCCACAAAGTTCACCACAAGGACTGACTTCTCTCTCTCTCTGCCCTCATCTCAATTTTTTCTTTTGCGATTTAGTTTTTATTTCATAATCATAATCTAAACCCTGCAATCCAGCTAGGCATGGAAGGGAACAAGGAAAACATGGAACCCAAAGGGAACTGCAGCGAGAGCAGAGAGATTCTAGGACACTGTGAGCAAACGCGGCGGAGGGCGCTGTCCTGAGCTACGGAAGGAATGGTCTGCTAGTTAAGATAAAGCACAAGTCAAACTTACGAGAGTTGTCCACGGTCAGCAGTGGGGATCTTCTTGCCGGTCTCGCCATTCCTGGACCCAAAGCAATCCACGGCCTCCGCAGTGTTCATGGCTTCCTTCACCTTGCCAAGGACCACATATGTGCCACCCAGCCACTCAGTCCTGGCAGCGCAGATGAAACACAAGGAACCGTCTGTGTTGGGTCCAGCATTTGCCATGGTCGACGTCAGGACCTGTATGCTTCAGGATGAAGTCCTCATCGTCAAAATTCTCCCCATAGCTGGACTTGCCACCAGTGCCACTATGGCGTGTGAAGCCGCCACCCTGACACATAAACCCTGGAGTAATTCTGTGAAAGCAGGAACTCCTATAACCAAATCCTTCCCAGTGCTCAGAGCACAAACATTTTCTGCTGTCTTTGGAAACTTGTCTGCAAACGGCTTGAAGGAGACGCAGCCCAAGGGCTCGCTGTCAACAGCCATGAAGAACACGGTGGGGCTGACCATGGCTGGTAGTACAGGGCTCCTGGCGGCGGCAGCGTCTGCAAAGCCTTTTTTGTTCGTTTGTTTTTTTTAAGAGAATCTCTCTGTTGCTCGGGCTGGAGTGCAACGGCGCGATATTGGCTCACCGCAACCTCCGCTTCCTGAGTTCAAGCGATCCTCCCGCGTAGCTGGGATTACAGGCATGCGCCACCACGCCCTGCTAATTTTGCGTTTTTAGTAGAGACGGGGTTTCTCCACGTTGGTCAGGCTGGTCTCAAACTCCCGACCTCAGGTGATCCTCCTGCCTCCGCCTCCCAAAGCGCTGGGACCACAGGCGAGAGCCACAGTGCCCCGCAAGCGAATCTGTTTTGAGGAATACTCATCTCCAACACAGTTATATAACCACAACATTCTTTTTTGTGAATACTGGTCTCAGGTGCCGAATGATAGAAGGGTGCCATCAGTAAGGCAGCCTGGAAAGTCCCAGCCCTCCACGTAATCTCACCGATGAAAATAGCTTGGGCGAGCTCTGGAACAGGTGAAAAAGCTGGAGCAACCGAGCAGGGCTCACAAGCGGAGGCGGCCTGGGTGAAAGCGCAGAGGGCGTTTGACTTCCAGGTTGGCGCCGCTCAGGACCACGAGGAGGCACCTCCAGCCTGCGACCTCCTCCCACAGGGGAAAGGAAAGCAGCAGGACCCCAGAAGCTTTGACGCCGAGGACCCCTGCAGTCTTGACCCAGGGAGATCCCGGGCTGTAGGAGCTGTCCGGAAGCTGCATCTCTGAGCATTGGGAGCCCGAGCCTCTGCGCCGGATTCCCACGCCCCAGCTCCACCGCGCACGCGCCCAAGCCCCCCGTGCCAGATTCACGGAAGCCGTGGGGGCAGGGAGGGCCGTTTTGTCCCTCTAGGGCGTGGCTATAACAAAGTACCAAGGTTGGGTGGAATTAACAGGAATTTATTTTCTAACACTTCTGGAAGCTAGAAGTCCAAGATCAAGGTATTGGCAGAGGTGGTTTCTCCTGAAGCACTTTAAAAATAAACAACACATATCTGAATAGCCTATGGGTCAAAGAAGTAATTAGAAATTACAAAGTCCTATTAACTGAATAGAAATGAAAACACAGCCTATCAAAATGTATGGAAAATAGACTGTGGGCCCAGATGACCAGGGGCAGACATATGCTGTCTCTACTATTGCTGATTAAACACATATAAGTTTGATTTGCTTATTAGCTTACAGAATTCGTGGTACACTGAAGTTTATACCCTGAAATAAACACTTTAGATCAGAAGTCAATTATGGAGCACGGACTCAGGTCTCGCCCGGGGTAACTGTAGTTGATTACAGAGCATGGACTCAGGTGTCACCTCTGGTAACCATAGCCGATTATGGAGCACGGACTCAGGTCTCGCCTGGGGTAATTGTAGTTGATTACAGAGCATGGATTCAGGTGTCACCTGGGGTAACCATAGCCGATTATGGAGCACGGACTCAGGTCTCGCCTGGGGTAATTGTAGTTGATTACAGAGCATGGACTCAGGTGTCACCTGGGGTAACCATAGCCGATTATAGAGCACGGACTCAGGTCTCGCCTGGGGTAATTGTAGTTGATTACAGAGCACGGACTCAGGTGTCACCTGGGGTAACCATAGCTGATTATGGAGCACGGAATCAGGTATCACCTGGGGTAACTGTAGTTGATTATGGAGCACGGACTCAGGTTCACCTGGGGTAACTGTAGTCGATTATGGAACATGGACTCAGGTATCGCTTGGGGTAACTGTAGTCTGTGGGTAACCCCCCATATAGGCACCGAGGAATGAGAGCTAAGCAGAACCCTGGCACAGTTAGGTCTTGAAGAATATCTCACTTTATAGTGTTACTACTCAGCTATTTCCTTTTACATAATCCTTTACATAATCATATATTAGTTTATAAAATTAGGGCTTGAAGAATCCCTTTATATAATCCTCTATATATAATCATATAATAGTTGATAGTATGAGTGCCTAAAGAATATTTCCCTACATATATGCCTATAATTGTATCTTAGTTCATAACTGGAGGAATGCCTAGAGTGGACACAGTGCAGAGCATGAATTAAGGAATAAGCAGCTTATCATCGGAGGAATGCCTAGAACAGACACAGAGCAGAGCATGATTTAAGGGAAAACAGTTACACCAGGACAAGAATCCATGGCACAGGCGGCAGCGTTCAGTATCGTAAAGATACCCGCTGTATGGGAGGCTTGGGGCGAGAGCCACTCCTCCTGATAAAGGAGTTGTAGGACCTTGCTCCAGTTCTTGTGGAAGGCTGCCCTCAGACCGGCAATCCACCTTGGTGACTGTGAACTTTATCAGCTCTTGCTACTGTGCTGCTAGAAAAGCATCTTCCCATAGAACCCATTAGAAGGTGGCGGTAACCTTGACAGCTCTGTCACTGCCATGTGACTTAAAGCAGCCTCCTATAAATCTTCTTAGAAGTAGTTTCCCATAGATAGAAGTACTGCACATTGCACCCCTTACTGCACACAGCCCTTGCCTTCGGGAACGGGCCCCTTGCTGCACACTGTCCACCTCCTGGCCTAGGTGACCTAATGGGGGTGGACCCCATGTTTTATTGCTCACGACCCTATCACCATCCTTAAAGATGATTTCACTCACTGCCCTGCCCCCTAACCTATACACAATAAATACTCATGCTTCTGGACATTCGGGGCCTTGCCTGACTCTGCTTATAGGTGGCATGGCCCCCCGAGCCCAGCTGTGTTTTCCTTTTACTTCTGTGTCCTGTCTTTTTATTTCTCAGATCCTGCGCCTCAGCACAGCATAAGGCTCACCCCACGACCCTGTGGGGCCCTCAGCCCTACAGTAGTCGATTATGGAGCATGGACTCGGGTATCATCTGGGGTAACTGGAGTTGAGCACAGGGCATAGACTCAGGTATCACCTGGACTAAGTGTAGTCCAATACAGAGCAACTGAGGTAACTCTAGTTCATTGCACAGCATGGACTCAGGTATCTCCTGGGATAACAACAGTCCCTTACAGAGCATGGACTGACTTGACACTTAGGGAGAGCTATAATCTAACATAGATCATAGAGTGCATTGTCAAGGGACTGGACATATGTCCCTTCCAACTACTGGCTAACTGAACAATTTTATCCAGTGTCTTAGTCTTTACAGGGTGTGAAGTAGGTGAGGTCTACGCCTTTCTAATTCAACTCATGCAATCATTCTGAGGATTTAATGGTGTGGTATATCCAAAGTGTTCATAATGTTCTTTATAATTATCCGTCAGTCACAGTATCATACTTATGATCAATGTTTACAGTTATTTGGTAATAAAGAATAAAACAAAGTAAAGAATAAAACAAAGTTTTTGAAACACTAGAGTGTTTGGTAAAGTTTAACCATTTGATCTTGATGTTAGGGCGGTCTGTGTCCTAGACAGCACATGTGTGCACCCCCAGCTCTTTGCCGGCTAAACGTCTCTCGTCTCTGATAATTACTATTCGATGTGGCTTGTTATCCTATTCCCTCAGAAGTACAAAAGGGTCAACAAATGAGTGAGATTTACATTTATATGTTATCAGCACATCGTCCGACACACATACTCAATCTATTGACCCAACTCAGGATTTAATAGGAAAAAATAGATAGTAATTGGGTTGATTTTTGTGTTTGCTTTTTTGTTTTTTGAGAGACAGAGTCTTGCTCTGACACCAGGCTGGAGTGCAGTGGCACCATCACAGCTCACTGCAGCCTCAACCTCCCCGGCTCATAGATTCCCCCACCTCAGCCTCCTGAGTAGCTGGGACTTTAGTCTTGCACTGCTACACCTGGCTATTTTTAAAATTGTTGGTAGAGGGAGGTCTGCTGTGTTGCCAAGGTTGAAGCTTGTGACTTTTAATGTAGCACCTATTACGAAAGAATTTCTATTCTTTGTGAGCGGCAGGGGAAGGGGATCTCTGAAAGGCAAAAGCTCACCGTGTATTCCTTCCCTCCCTTCCATTCTGCTCTAGATGACGTTCAGACGGGCTGAGACTGGCAGTCACCCCATGACACACCTACCCTCACTAACAGCTCCTGAGGGCCCCACCAACCATCCTTCCAGTTCCACGCGGGAGCCCCAAGTGGGGCTGTGAAAGGGGGGCATAGGCCATCAAGCTTCTGCCCCGGCTGGGCCCCTAGACTGAAGAGGGAAAAGAAACATTGAGAAAACAACATAATATGAAATTAAATTAATGCCGGAAAGAGAAGCAGAAATTAAAATTTTCTTTTATAAGCAAACTTCCCTGAGTTCTTCCCCATCCTGTGGAATCACATCCTGCTTTGCAAGGTTTATGTTTATAAATTCTTGTATTCTTCTTCTCTATAGCTGATAACGGTAACTTTCTGTAACATAGCGAAGGTCATAAGAAATGCCCAAGCAGGCTGTAGCAGAAGGGAACAAATGAGGCCCGTGCTAGAATCCTTGAGCTCTACAGATAGCGAACACTTGGGTCACATAGCAACAGTCGTATGTAAGCCTAAGTCCATTACCTGTCATTGCTTCATAAATTCCTTCGTTCTACACCTGCAAACTTGTTTCGGCACCACTGTGTACGTCATGCATAAAAGGCCAAGCCCTGTCTTTGTTGAGGGCTCAGCCATTTTGGATCTGAATCTGAGCTGGGCTGGTGTACACCTAAAATAAACTCTTTCTGCAACCTCAGCGGTCTCTCCAATCTCTAAAATTCTGCAACAATACTAGGGGGCAGAGGTAAATGAGTCCCTGTCCCCACCTCCGGTTCCTCTGTCACCAGCCTCACCCCTGTGGTGGGATTTAAAAATTTTTTTTTAATTTGTATTTGTTTTTACTTCCTTTAAAGCTACTGCAAATCAACGTGGTGGAATTTTTAAGAGAATTTTGACTGGTTGGGGGGAGGGCGGAGAAGGATTACAAGCAGGCTGGAGCATGAGGACCTACCCGCAGTGACCCTCTCCCCTCCCATAGGCCTCCACATCCTGCCACCTGCCCCCTCCTGTGCTCCTCATAAATAGAACCATCCCAGCCTCTGTCTCCTCTTTCATTACCTGGCCCCATCCCCTCTTACAAGTGTATTTCCCCACCTGTCCTTTGCCCTTACAAGTGTATTTCCCCACCTGTCCTTTGCCCTCAAGGTCTCCTCTTACCTCACCCAACCATGGAGGGCCAGGAGACTCAAGAGAACTCTTTGTTTCCCAAGTAAGTTTTGCCTCTGTACAGACTTCTGTTCAATACATTATTAGCACAAAATCCTGAAACAAGTATTTGTTTAAATATGCACATATTTCTATGTCCTTGTGTTTGTGGTTCAATTTCCATTTCACTCCCTTCAACTCAAACTCAAATCAACCCTGGAATGTTTTCTAAATAAACTTCACAATTACGCAACAGCATCAATCTTTGACTATCAGTCACAATATTTACTTTGTTTTAAACAGCTAAAAAAACTTCACCACAAACATGTGACACGCTGAGGCCGTGTTACTGAGTGATTTCTGCTGTAAAATCTGGTCTGGTTGCAGCTTCCACAATCTCCAGTGGTGGCCATAGCTGAACTGTAACACCACTCAGAAACGGCTCGTCACCATGTCAGGTGACTACTTATGGATTGAAGGAGTACCTTTCTTTGAGGACTTCAGTCCTGAAACCATAAGACAATTATGTGATGACTTTGTAATAAAGGCTGAAGATGTAATAACAGTGACTTACCCCAAATCAGGTAAGGAGGCAGAATGGTGGACAGAGGAAGGCTGTCGTTGGGTTCCTCATCCTTTCAGTAGATGATTGGAGTGCTTTCTCTATGCCGGACAATGAACATTGCTTTGTGGGGAAGGGAGGAACGCCCTAATACCATTGACCATCGCAGAAAAGGATTTAGTCAGGAAATTACACAGTAAGATGAGTGCTCAGAGGGCTAATGTAAGGTATTAGGAGAATCCATAGGAGTGAATCCTAAGGCAGATTCTGGCGTGTGTTTGTGGGTGGTGGGAGAGAGGATGGCTGAAGACGGCCAGTGATGTCCTAAAAGAAGAAATAGCATCGGCCAGGCGCAGTGACGCACGCCTGTAATCCCAGCACTTTGGGAGGCTGAGGCGGGCGGATCACAAAGTCAAGAGATTGAGACCATCCTGGCCAACATGGTAAAACCCCGTCTCCACTAAAAATACAAAAATTAGCGGGGCATGGTAGCGCATGCCTGTAATCCCAGCTACTCGGGAGGCTGAGGCAGGAGAATTCCTTGAACCCGGGAGGCGGAGGTTGCAGTGAGCAGAGATTGCGCCACTGCACTCCAGCCCGGCACCTGGTGACGAAGGGAGACTCTGTCTCAAAACAACAACAACAAAAAAAAAAAAAAAAAAAAAAAAAGAAGAAGAAATAGCGTTTACATTGAAATGGAAAGAATGAATGTGAAATTATTTGGTGGACAGGAATACTTTTCTGAAAAGAGAATCATCGTGGACGATGGTCAGGGACTGGAAAAGAGCCTGACAAGCTCAAGGGGCTGAGAGATGAGGACTTTATGTCTATGGGAGTGGGGCTGTGGGGCGAGGGGCTGGTAAGAGCACTGCAGATGGGGCGAGGATTGAGGCTAAAGACATTGGAAGTGGCATGGCCCTGAGAGGCCAAGAACGATGGGAACTTTCTAAGAGGATTTCAGCAAATAGCCAAATGGTGGAAGCAACCCAGATATCCATTGACAAGTGAGTGGAGAAACAAGATGTGAAATGTAGATACAGCGGAATGTGATTCACCCTCAAGAAGGAAGGAAATTGCGATGCATGCTACAACACCCACGGACCTTGAGGACATTATGCCAAATGAAATTAGCCAGCCACAAAAATACATATGCTGTATGATTTCACTTACATAACAAACCTTGAGTTGTCTAGTTCATAGAAACAGCAAGTATAGTGGTGGCTGTCAGGGACTAGACAGAAGGGTTGTTGTGTTTGAGGCGAGATTAAGGAACCAGCACCAAGACAAAAGTATGCCAAATAGCAGGGTTTATTAAGCCGGCGACCACGGAGGACTCGCGTCTCTCCAACCCGTGGCCCCGAATGGAGGGTGTTAAGACCCTTTATACCCGTAGAAATCACTTTGGGAGTCAGGGTGAGAGGCGGGGGTGGGGGTGAGGGACACAGACATTTAGGGGTTTTCGTAAATCATCTCCCGGACAGAGAGGAGGGAGCTGGGCTCCGGACATTCCAGGGGTTTGAGGACATCTTCCCTCCTCGATTGTTACCTAAGTGGCTTACAGAAGTCAAGATAAGCGTTTGTTTGCACATCTTCTGGGCATCAGAGGAAATAACAGATT
>PVKV010015707.1:15580-53105 GCA_004027835.1 Alouatta palliata
ATTCTGGCTGTTACTGATAAGAAAGGTAGATAGCTTTACCTAGTTTGCAGAGCAAACTAGCAGTTTTATGTACAGAAGCCAAAGGCCAGCAGTTATTGTGAGGAGAGTGGGGCAGCTGTTGCAACTTATTTTAAAACATAGCTTTGTCTTTTATAAAATGGCGTTGCTCAGGTTCTAACTCTAGGCCAGCTATAGCACAGGATAAATAAGAAGTTGATGTTGGTTTGCCATAGAGTTTCAGTTTTGCAAGATGAAAATTCTCTGGAGATTGGTTGAGCAACAGTGGGAATATGTTTAACACTTTGTTGCAAATAGATGTTGGAAATAGATACTCAGTGCCACAAAGAAAAATTAGCACTGAGACAAAGGATTTTTCAGCAAGGAAATTTTTACTTCCTGGAATGCAGGGAACCATCTTGCCACAAGAGTACAAAGAACAAAGGGAAAACACACACATTTATCCCTTATGCATTTGGAGTCGTCCTTACTGCTATGTCTGATCTCCATTGGCTGGAGCCAGACCTCGCAATCTAAACTGAAACCCGACTGGCTAACAACTTAAAACGTTTTTAAAAGCAATAGAGAGCTGGCACATGCCTGTGAGCACGTCCAGCACAGATATGTTGGTTAAAGTACAAGGACATAGAATGTACTACATGCCTGTAAGCATGGCGTGTCTAACAGCTACATAGGATAAAGCTTAACAAAGTTTTTAGCACACTTATGATTTAACAAGAAAGGCAATTTTTCTACTTCCACACTTAACACTACCTAAACTGTATTCTTTTTTTTTTTTTTTTTGAGACAGAGTCTCATTCCATCACCAGGCGCCAGGCTGGAGTGCAGTGGCGTGACCTCGGCTCACTGCAACCTCCGCTGCCCGGGTTCGAGCAATTCTCCTGCCTCAGCCTCCCGAGTAGCTGGGACTACAGGCGCGCGCCACCACGCCCAGCTAATTTTTTTGTATTTTTAGTAGAGACGGGGTTTCACCATGCTGACCAGGACGGTCTCGATCTCTTGACCTCGTGATCTGCCCACCTCGGCCTCCCAAAGTGCTGGGATTACAGGCGTGAGCCACCGCACCCGGCCACCTAAACTGTATTCTTAAAAGAACTTGAGATGGTACATTTTACATTATGTGTAATTTAACATAATTTTTGAAAAAGTCAGATTGCTTTTTTTTCCTCTGTTGTCATCCAGGAACAAACCGGATAGCTGAGATTGTCTGCCTGAGGCTGAGGCAGAAGAATTGCTTGAACCCAGGAGGCGGAGG
The DNA here is from genome assembly GCA_004027835.1 of Alouatta palliata. Classification (NCBI taxonomy): domain Eukaryota; kingdom Metazoa; phylum Chordata; class Mammalia; order Primates; family Atelidae; genus Alouatta; species Alouatta palliata. The sequence continues at coordinate 16,854 of PVKV010015707.1, forward strand.
TTGCGGTGAGCCGAGATCGTGCCATTGCACTCCAGCCTGGGTAACAAGAGTGAAACTCCGTCTCCAAAATAATAATAATAATAATTTAAGATTGAGATACCTTTTATATTATGTATGTCTTACTGTAATTTTTTTCCTTCTTTTTCCAGGAACAAACTGGTTAATTGAGATTCTCTGCCTGATTCACTCCAAGGGGGATCCCAAGTGGATCCAATCTGTGCCCATCTGGGAGCGCTCACCCTGGGCAGAGACTGACATTGGGTATAAAATACTAAGTGAGAAGGAGGGCCCACGTCTCATCAGCTCCCACCTCCCTATACAGTTATTCCCCAAGTCTGCCTTCAGTTCCAAGGCCAAGGTCAGTGCGTAATGGTTCATACCTGTTGGATCGATGCTTTTCAAATGTTGATGTGCCTGTAAGTCATCTGGAGATCCTGATGAAATGCATTCTATTTCAGTGGGTCTGTGTTGAAGCTGAAGATTCTGCATCAGGTGGCACCTATGTGGCTGCTCCAGGGACCTTCCTTGAGTTCAAGGGTGTAGAGCACTCCACAGGTTATCCCAGCCACATTTACACCAGGGACAGGGTGAAATGATAGTGCCAGAATCTTAGAAAACCAGGTTCTAAGCCCAACCAGAATTCACAGCTATATTATACCAGCTAATCCCCTTTTGTTGTTCTAAAAATAATTAGCCAATCTTTTTTTTTTTTTTTTTTTTTTTTTTGAGATGGAGTCTTACTCTATAGCCCAGGCTGGAATGCAGTGGCATGATCTCGGCTCTCTGCAACCTTCACCCCTGGGATTAAACGATTCTCCTGCCTCAGCCTCCCGAGTAACTGGGATTACAGGCACATGCCATGATGCCTAACTAATTTATGTATTTTTAGTAGAGATGGGGTTTCACCATGTTGGCCAGGCTGGTCTTGAACTCCTGACGTCATGATCCACACGCCTCGACATTCCAAAGTGCTGGAATTATAGGCATGAGCCACCGCGCCTGGCCAACCAATCTTAATTCAACATGTGCCTCCTGTCACTTAGGACACACAGAGGTGTTCCTATGGGAAACAGCACATTCATCAATCAATGCCTGAACCCAGGGTGACTGCTCTGGTGCCACGTCTGGACTCTGTACCCACTGTATCTCACTGTGGGTAGCTATGTGTTTCTATCAGCAGCCACAGGCGTCTCCCATGGGGCTGAGAGGTGATCACCAGAGGGGAAAGGCATATCCAGGATCTAGCATAGCTCAGACTGTTTTTAGGAACATGCTTTCCTGGAAGGCATTGATTCGTGTGTGAATTTTTTAAAAAGTGTTTCTCTGCTTAAATTAAATGGAGAAACCTGGAACGATATTTTCCTCTTTTTGAAATCATAAAATGGGTAGCAGCACCATGAATTTGTAATAATACATCTCTTTACATGGGTCTTACTGGTGTTTGGTAAATTTCTGGCTGGGAAAACTGAGGCTTTGAGAGAGATAAGGCCTAGAACATGTCATAAAAAGAGATGGTACAGAATCCAAAGTAAAATTTACACGCTTAGTTGCCAAGTAACCTTGTGTGTATGTGCATGTGAGTGTGTGCATGAATGTGTGTTTCTGTGTGAAGTATTCTTTTTTTTTTATTTTTTTTTGAGATGGAGTCTTGCTCTGTCACCACTCTGGAGTGCAGTGGCGCGACCTCGGCTCACTGCAACCTCCAACTCCCTGGTTCAAGCGATTCTCCTGCCTCAGCCTCCCAAGTAGCTGGGATTACAAGTGCATGCCACCATGCCCAGCTAGTTTTTGTTATTTTTAGTAGACAGTTTTACCATGTTGGCCAGAATCTCCTGACCTCATGATCCGCCTGCCTACACCTCCCAGAGTGTTGGGATTACAGGCACAAGCCACCATGCCCAGCCCTGTGTGCAGTATCCTTAAGTATAAGCTTGATGAATATTTGCCTGTGTACACACTGAGCAACCATCATTTAGATCCAAAGTTAGAACATTTCCACTGCCTCATCCCCCTTCTCCTTCCATGCAGGAAGCAGATACTCCCCTGACTCATAGCTGTAGGTGAGTTTGGTTTGTTACTGAATTTCAGATAAATGGACTCATGCTGTATGAGCTGCTGGATGTCTGGCTTTTTTCAAAGTAGTGTCTATGGGACTTACCCATGGTCTGGGCATACACATGGATATATATTGATATGTATATCTATGAATGCAGCATAATGTATGAATCCATTCTCCTGTTAGAGATCTTTAAACTACAATACACAAATATAACACCACTCACGTTTGGAAACCTTCCATTTGCTTCCCATTGTGAGTGGACTGTATGATCCCAGAGGGAAGGGACAATGCTTCCTTCTTCCAATGCTATATCCCTAGCACAGTGACTGCTTCACAGGCACTTACAATTTTATCTTTGATTAATGAATGCAGTGAGTAACTTGTTAAAGGAATCCACTGAGATTTAATAGACATTGTCTAGCAACTGGATTTCTCTCCATTTTTATGAAGATCAACAAGTGTAGTGATTTTTCATTCTCTCATTTTTCCATGTAAGGTGATTTATATCATCAGAAATCCCAGAGATGTTCTTGTGTCTGGTTATTTTTTCTGGAGATTGGTGTCGGCCTGTAAGAAACCAAAGTCACTAGAAGAATATTTTGACTCGGTTCTGCCGAGGAAACGGTATTTTGCAAAATATGGAAACACAGGAGATGTTCAGAGTCCTTTATCAGACCTCATTTGACACCAAACCTCTTATCTGTACGTCTCCCCAAACGATGGTTCTAATGATCCATCACGACTGGAGCCCAAATCTGCTATGTCTACTTACTCTCCTATATAGCAGCAGAAGTCTAGCCAGCCCCTCGGCTTGCCCCATGATGAACCACCCAGCTATTTTCTACATCTCTAGAGCCTCTAATGCTAGCACAGACTATCCTAGGCTCCTTCACTCTCCTAATTTGCAGCTTTTGGAAAGTTGCCTTCTCATTGGCTTCCTGGACAACCCAATCTTGACCTTCCATCATTTTTTTCTGGGATACTTTTTCCAAAACTCCCTTAATACTCTATTGCTATCTGTCTCAAAAAAAATTTTTTTTAATGATCCCTGGGTCTCTGTTGTTTAATAATGCAGAATTTCTGGGAATTTTTTTTTAAGGATTTTTAAGTTTGTAATTTTTCTGAAAACTATAGGACAAGTTTCTGTCTCAGCTGTGAAATGTCTTCCCCTCGCTAGCATCATACCTCTAATTCAGTATGTTCAAATCTGAACCCAGTTTTCTTCCATACCCCAAACTATTTCTACTCCACCTCTCACCCAAGGGCGATAGTGATTCTGTCATTTCACAAGCATCCTCTTTTTCCCATCCCATTCCTCTGTGCCCCTCACCACTTTTCTTTATCTAATTAATCGCATCCTACTGCCTTGGTTAATGTCTTCATTCTGGTCTCCGCTCACATGTTGCTGTTCCGGGATCCCTGGGGTGTCACGTCATGAGCCTGAAGCCTCTGTGGCCAGTGTGCCTTTGCCCAATTTTTGCCTGGCCCTGCTGGATTCATTCTGCCCACTCAGCCTGGCAGGCTGCGCTCAGCTTGCACTACTAGGCTGGATCCCACGCCTGCCAAGGACAAGCCAAGCACAGAGTGGTGAGGGGGGTGTGTGAGAAGCATAGGGTCCAGCCACCGTGCCCAGCCAGGCATGCTGGCTGCAGTGGAATGGGCAGCTCCAGGCACTGCTATGAGTGCTGGCTCCCCACAAGCCTGTGGCTAGACCAGGCATACCATAAGCAGCTTCCACAGCTGACACCTGGTGCTCAGAAGCTTGGAGATGTCGGGAACTGCACAGCCCTAGAGAACGTATCACAGATCTGGTGTGGGAAGCTTCTATGTTTGAGCTCCCTGAATGGCTGCAGCTTTTCTCTTCATCTCTCTTCTCATCTCCTGCAATGTGGTGAGCATTGGGTGTGTTTCAGCCCTGTCTGTGTTGCAGCTCTTTTAGCCCCACCATTCGGTGGGTTCTGAGTTCTTGATCTGTGGCCAGGAAGAATGAGGTGGGCAGACAAGTGCAGGGTGCGCGAGATGAAGAAGAGCTTTACTGAGCAATAAAACAGCTCAGAGGAGGTCCACAGGCGGTAGCTCCTCTCTGCTAGGCAGGTCATCCCTGCAAGTGTTCAGCTCTCAGCTGAGAGGGTAGCTCCTCTCTGCAGCTGGTCATCCCGTTATCCCTTCAGCTTTCAGCAGAGAGGATAGCTCCTGGTCATCCCATCATCTCTCCGTCCTCTCGAGTCTGGCTGAGAATGGGGTTTTTATGGGCCTCAGAGGAGAAGGGCATGCTGATTGGTTCATGCGTGACCATGGGTGGGCCTAGGGAAAAACACCACAGGTTCTCCCTCTGGACTGTCTACCCAGCCTCCAGGCTTCAGCCCTCCCTGGCTTGAAGGTGGGGCCTCAACAGGAACCAGCCTGCTTCTGCCCAGGAGCCCATCTGCTTCCTGTGCTCTTCATGGTGCCCAAGGGCTGGTTGCAGGCCAGTGCTGGGGTGTCTTCAGGCCCCCTTTAGCCTTTCTCCATCCTCAGCAGTGCACAAAGTCTGGAGGGGGCCGAGGGGGCCGAGGGCTAGCATGTCAGCACTGCCCCAAGCATGCACACACTCGTCAGCACTGCAATAGTGACCAGGTTTGGCCTCATTCTTACTCCAAGATCAGAGTGGGCATAGGCAGCGGGGAGAGGCCAGGCAGTGGGAGCAGACATCCTTGAGCCTGGGGGGACAAGGAGGGCCTTCCCAGGACCCCAAGAGTGCAGAGAGATGCTTGGGTCCACAGCCACAACTGTGTAGCTGCGGCTGCACCCAGGAAACCAGGGCTCCTGCCTGCTCCCATCCTCCAACAGCACAGAGAGGCCAGGTGCACAGTCCCAACTTGGGCAGCTGCAGTCATGTCCAGGAGGGCGGGGGCTGCTGCCTACTCCCGGCTCCCATTGGTTCTGTGGAGCATGGCTGCACCCTGGGCCAGGCTCTGCCTCGGAGCCCCTCTCTGCCTGCCCCTCCATGCCTGATCATGCTGCTCCCCTGCTGGTGGGCAACTTGGCCTGGCCCCATTGTGGCGGCCTCCAGGGCGGTGGGCTCTGGGGACTGTTCATCTCTTCCCTGCAGCAGCAGCAGGTCATAGTGGCAATGCTGGGCCAGAGTTCAGAATGGTGGAGGCTCTGGGCCAGGAGCAGGTCCCACTCAGCCATGCAAGGGTTGGGATAGTGCAGTTTTCTGCCTTGGGGATGTGGGGCACTGGGGTCCCACTGACAGCCCAGCACTGCCATCACTGCTGCATTTAGGAAAGCCTTTTTTTTTTTTTTTTTTTTTTTTTGAGACAGAGTCTTGTTGTTCTATCACACAGGCTACAGTGCAATGGAGCGATCTCGGCTCACTGCAACCTCCGCCTCCCGGGTTCAAGCGATTCTCCTGCCTCAGCCTCCCTAGTAGCTGAGCTTACAGGTGGGCACCACCATGCCTGGCTAATTTTTGTATTTTTAGTAGAGACAGGGTTTCTCCATGTTGGCCAAGCTGGTCTCAAACTCTTGACCTCATGATCTGCCCACCTCCGCCTCCCAAAGTGCTGAGATTATAGGCATGAGCCACCGTGCCCGGCTGTGGGTGAGTTTTAAGGCACACGTAGGCAAGATATTGGGACAATAGGAAGGTTTACAGGATGCGTCTTCATCACCTACCGCTACTGATCAGACTTCTCAAGATTCCTGGTGATGCCTGAAGCACAATCCGGACCGTTTTATAAACCCGATGGCAAGATCAAGTATAGCATTAACGAGGAAGTTCTGTCTTCATGTCTGGGCTTTCGACCTAGGGTTTCACTGTTGGCCTTTTTCCTGAAACACTAACCTGGGGCAAGTCAGGAGATAGGGCTGAACAGTTCAGCTAGGGTCAGCTCAGTAGGAAATATGATGGCCAGGCTTTGAAGACTGGACCTTATGCTGAGGGCAGACAGTCCAGGGATGGTTGAAAAGGAAATAAACTTTAAAAAAAATCTATTAACAGATTATTGCAATGTAGCCTAGAAGGGCCAAAGACTATGCAAGATGAGAAGTAACAGCAGGCAGGGATCAGTGGCTCAAGCTTATAATCCTATCACTTTGGGAGGTCAAGGTGGGAGGGTAACCTGAGCCCAAGAGTTCAAGGCCACAGTGAGCTATGATCGTTTCACTGCACTCCAGTCTGGGCAACAGAGCACAATTCTGTCTCTAATAATAAAAATAATAAGTAACAGTGGCTCTGATTAATAAATTGGTGGAAAATGGGCATTCATTATCTTAAAAAAGTGTATTGAATGCTTACTATATGGCAAGAATTATGCTAGAACCTGGGGTCTGACAATGAATGAGTCAAAAAGATAACATTTTTATAGGGTGACACGGGGAAAAAACAAATTAATACACACACCTGTTGAGGACGAGTGGGGAAAAATGGCAAGGCAGTGAAGATGGGAAGTGTTGCTATTTTATGTCGTGTTAAAATAGCTCACGCCTGTAATCCCAGCACTCAGCTCACCACAACTTCCGCCTCCTGGATTCAAGCGATTCTCCTGCCTCAGTCTCCTGAGTAGCTAGGACCACAGGCACACGCCACCACACCTGGCTAATTTTTGTATTTTTAGTAGAGATGGGGTTTTGCCCCATTGGCCAGGCTGCTCTCAAGCGATCCACCCACCTTGGCCTCCCAAAGTGCTGGGATTACAGTCGTGAGCCACCATGCCCGGCCGGAACCCTTTTTAAAAACAAACAGTAAACCCCCACAAATATTCCTGCTGACTAGTCCAGAAAAAAATAAAAGCAAAAAATTTAAAAATCTAAAGTGAAATGACATTATGAGACAATCCAGGGAAAGTGAATATTGATTGGATAGTACAAGGTGATAAAGAAGTATTGTGTTGGGTTCGGTCTTTTTTTGGTGTTATAATGTAATTGATGACATTTTCGTCTGGGGAGATACACTGAAGTATACACAGATGAAATAGTATAATGTCTTGGAGTTTTTCTAACATAAAACAGTAAGACACTTTGGGAGGCCAAGGTGGATGGATCACAAGCTCAGGAGTTCAAGAACAGCCTGATCAACGTGGTGAAACCCCGTCTCTACTAAAAATACAAAAAAATTAGCAGAGTATGCTGGCATGTGCCTGTAATCCCAGCTACTTGGGAGGCTGAGGCAGGAGAATCGCTTGAACCTGGGAGGCGGAGGTTACAGTGAGCCTAGATCGCGCCGTTGCACTCCAGCTGGGTGACAGGGGGAGACTACATCTCAAAAACAAACAAACAAATAAACAAAACAAAAAAACCAAAAACAGTAGAAGAGAAAGGGAAATCAAGTGAAATAAAAAAAATAAAATGTATCAGGAATAATAGATCATGATGGGTGCTAGGCTTAATATCTGGGTGATGAAATAATCTTTACAACAAACCCCCATGATACAAGCTTACCTGTATAAGAAATATGCACATGTACCCCAAACTTAAAATGAAGGTTAAAAAAAAAAAGGAAAACATGTAATAGATCAATAAAGGTTGAAGCTAAGCAGTGGGTCATGGGAGCTTCTTCTCTGTATTGAGCTGTGTGTGTACTGAAAACTCCCTGAGCATGCTGAAATAAATAAATATGAGCACAACTGTTAGGAAATCTAATCTAGCAATGTAATGAAAAGAAATAACAGGGCAGATGTGCATTATGTAAAATTCAAGGATGAATTTTTATTAAAATTTACCATGCAATGTACAATGTTGCATGTTAATAGAGAAAATGTGTTATTTCCAACTAATGCGGAAAATGGGGTAAAAATGCCAGATAAACTCTGGATTTAAGACAATTTTGAAATCAATACGAAATAGGAAACTAAGGAGGTTCCATACCAAAGACTTACAGCAAACACAATATCTAATAATAAAAATATTGAGGAATTCTCTTTAAATTGAGAAAAGGAGCCGCGGGCGGTGGCTCATGCCTGAAATCCCAGTACTTTGGGAGGCTGAGGTGAGTGGATTACCTGAGGTCAGAAGTTTGAGACCAGCCTGGCCAACATGATGAAACTCTATCTCTAGTAAAATTACCAAAAATTATCCAGGCCTCGTGTTGAGTGCCTATAATCTCAGCTAGTGGGGAGGCTGAAGCAGGAGAATCGCTTGAACCCAGGAGGTGGAGGCTGCGGTGAGCCGAGACCGTGCCATTGCACTCCAGCCTGGTGACAGAGCAAGACTCCATCTCAAAAAAAAAAAAAAAAAAAAAAAAAAAAAAATGACAGAACCTAGAGGTGTGAAAACTCAGCCCTTTAATATCCTGGGTTCCTGCAGCCTGTGAATACTGTATTTTTCACCCACAGTTGGTTGAAGCTATGCATGCAGAACCCATGGATACAGAATGCTGACTGTATATAATGGAATACTATTCAGCTTTAAGAAGGAAGGGAAACCTGTCATTTACAAGAACATGGGTGAACCTGGAGAACATTATGCTAAGTGAGAGAAGCCAGGCATAGAAAGACAAACACTGTCTAATCTCACGTGTGAAATCTTTTTTTTTTTTTTTTTTTTGAGATGGAGTCTCACTCTGTTTCCCAGGCTGGAGTGCAGTGGTGCAATCTTGGCTTACGCAACCTCCACCTCCCTGGTTCAAGCAATTCCCCTGCCTCAGCCTCTTGAGTAGCTGGGATTACAGGTGCACACCACCATGTCCAGCTAAGTTTTTTTGTATTTTTAGGAGAGACCAGGTTTCACCCTATTGGCCAGACTGATCTCAAACTCCTGACCTCAGGCAATCCACCCACCTTGACCTCCCAAAGTGCTGGGATTACAGGCATGAGCCATCGCGCCTGGCTATATGTGGAATCTTAAAACGTTGAAGTCCTAGAAGCAAGGGAGTAGAATGGTGGTCAGTAAGAGTGAGGGCTTGGTAGGAAGTGGGATTAGGGAGATACTGTTTTTAGTTAGATGAGATGAACAAGCTCTGGGGATCTATTGCACAGCATGTTAACAACAGGCAATAATAAGGTATTCCATACTTGACAGTTGCTGAAAGATCTTAAATGTGTTCACTGCCAAAAAACGGTAAGCATGTGAGGCGATGAATAGGTCAATTAGCTTGATTCTGTCATTTCACAACATATGCCTATATCCAAACATCCTGTTATGCACTGTAAATATATCCAAGTTTTATTTGTCAATTACACTTCAACAAGCTGGTGGGTGGGGAGTGAACATAATAGATGAGATCCCTGCTCTCACAGAGTTTGTAACCTGTCACTCTTTCTGTCACCCCCATGCAGTGGTATATGGGTCATTGTTTGACCACATTCATGGTTGGATGTCCATGAAAGAGAGGGAAAACGTCCTGATACTGAGTTATGAGGAGCTGAAGAAGGTACCCATCATGTTTATCATCAGTGCACACCCTCTCACCACCATCTTCACTTCCTCTAACTTCCCTCCATTTTTCTGTATCTCCATTCCACCTTTTCAAAGTGTAGCTTGCTGAAGAGTCTTGAGGAGTAAGATTAGCTCCCTGATCTTCACTGCCTTGCTTCTGGTTGACTCTTCCCAAGCTCTGTACTTCATCTTAAAACATCTAAAGAGCCTTTTTCATGCATTGAGAGAATGATGTTTTGTGCTAGTACTATTGCTTATAAAAATTTCTCTGGGCAGGACCCATGGTGCTGCTGATAACCTAGTGATGAGAGGGCTCGGGGCAGGGAAGGGGAGGACGGGACTGGGTAGAAGTGGCTTAGTTCCAAAGATGGGTCCAAATGTCTGACATCTCAGCTTGACTGACATGAAGAAAAATATGAAGAGAAATAAAAGCATGAAATCAATTTGTATCAATATTCCGAGATGCCAAGTACGGGAGTGACTTGTGACCCAGAGGAAAAGCTGTCAGATGATGCTCAAGACCAGTTAGAGAGATGAAACCATTGAAAAAAGGAGTTGGGCCCTAGGGGCTGGCATGATGGCTCAAGTCTGTAATCCCAGCCCTTTGAGACACTGACATAGGAGAATCCCTTGAGCCCAGGAGTTCAAGGTTGAAGTGAGATATGACTGTACTATTACAGTTTGAGTGATAGAGTGAGACCCTCATCTCTAAAACAAAACAAAACAAAACAAAAAAAAACCCTAGGCATTGTCTTTTACTGTTGTCCTAAACTCATCTATCCAAAGAAATCCACTTTTTTTGAGATGCAGTCTTGCTCTGTCCCAGGCTGGTGCACAGTGGCACGATGTCGGCTCACTGCAACCTCCGCCTCCCGGGTTCAAGTGATTTTTCTGCCTCAGCCTCCCCCGTAGCTGGGACTACAGGTGTGCACCACCATGCCTGGCTATTTTTAGTAAAGATGGGGTTTCACCATATTGGCCAGGCAGGTCTCGAACTCCTGACCTCAGGATCCGCCTGCCTCGGCCTCCCAAAGTGCAAGGATTACAGGCGTGAGCCACGGCGCCCGGCTGACTCTTGCATCTTTTACATACTTTGTGCCCTCGCTTCTTTATGTTTTTTTCTTTCTTTCTCCTAGTTGTGTCCAGTCTCTTCTCAATCTGCATGTTGTTCCTCTCTTCTTCTTCCTCTTCCTCCTCATTCTGCAGTTCCCTCCTTTACATCTTATTTTTTCTGTCGTCTTTCTCTTTTATATCCTTCCTCTTGTCTTTTCTTCTTTTAGGACACAAGAAAAACTGTGGAGAACATATGTCAATTCCTGGGAAAGACGTTAGAACCCGAAGAACTGAAATTAATCCTCAAGAACAGCTCCTTTCAGGCCATGAAAGAAAACAAGGTGTCCAATTATTCCTTCGTGGATGGTAGTTTTTTAAAGTGGGAATTACCACTTCTACGAAAAGGTAAAAGAAAATGCTCTGGTTTCAAAATATGCTGGAATACGTGGTGAGCATGCCTGTGCTTACATCCGGGTCCTAACAGTTGAGAAAGCGTGTGAATTTATCAGCATTAATTGCTCATCACTCAGATAACTTCTCCCGCAGCCTCATCAAGGAGCTTCTTCTCATGGTATCAATGTGGGTTGTGGGCACGTGGGGAAAGCTGATAAGTTTTTTAAGTCAAAATGGGAATCTGGATGAACTCTAATCCAATGAGAGGAATTAGAGAAGAGGAAATTTCGACAAAGACGTGTATGCACAGACAGAACATGAAAAAACAGGTGTTTGTAAGGCACCAATCGCATGTTAGCCATTCTGCTATTTAACATATTACTTATATTCATAAAAATTAAAAGTAAATAGTTTTTAATTTATTAATTTATATTTACATATTATTCTATATTTATCAATTTAATACAATAAACTTTTCCAGGAGGAGATGGCAGACCTTCCTTGAGAGCTGTTTCCATGGGAATAATGCCCAAGGCACTCTATGTTTACATTAGTTCTATATTTACATTACATTAATCTATTTATATTACATTATTAACATTTTAAATTAAGCCAATATGTCAATATTAATTTATATAATATAAGAAATAATAATATAATCATGGAATTAAGAGTATAGTTTCTGGTGTCAAAATATTTGGTTTCAAATCCATGTCCATTGATTTAATTGTGTTACCTCTTCAGGCCTTCATTTTCCCTCATCTGTAAAATGGAGGAAAAAATAAGTACTTTTTAAATTATTTTATTCATACATTCAATAAGTATTTATTGAGCAGTTACTCTCTGCCTGCCACTCTTTGGAACACTGGTGTTTGGCAATCTAAAAAGTAAACGTTGTGCCTTTCTGAAGGTTATATATGTTAGGGATACATGCCCCACATGTAAACCACAGAATGGAAATAAACACAAAGAGCCCGTCCTACATGATAAGTGTTATGAGGTGACATACAGCAAGGGTGGGGAATGAACTCTAAATTGGGTGGCGAAAGAGAACCTCGCTGAAAACTTGCATTGGAACAAAGACTTGAAAAAAGCAAACTGGGCCAGGTGCCGTGGCCCTTGCCTGTAATCCCAGCACTTTGGGAGACCGAACAGGCAGATCACCTGAGGTCAGGAGTTCGAGACCAGCCTGAACAACATGGTGAAACCCCATCTCTACTAAAAATACAACATTAACTGGACATGGTGGCGGGCACCTGTAATCCCAGCCACTTGGAGGCTGAGGCAGGAGAATCATTTGAAACCAGGAGGCGGAGGTTGCAGTGAGCTGAGACTGCACCATTACACTGCAGCCTGGGCAACAAGAGGGAAACTTCATCTCAAAAAAAAAAAAAAAAGAAAGAAAAGAGGCTAACAGACAAGTGATGAACCGATCTGACAGCAGCATTCCAGGGAGAAGGAGCGTCAGATGCCAGTAGTCTGAGGAGTGGGGGACGCCTGCCGTGTTTGAGGCAGAATCAGAAGTCCCAGTGTGAGTAGAGTGATGGAGAGGGTAGTCAAGGAAATGGGGTCAGAGTCACAGGAAATGGGATCCACAGGCCGAATCACCTGGATCCCTGTAAATGCCTCAACCACTTGTACTGAGTGAAACCAAGAGTCCTTGAAGAATCTGAGCAGAGAAGTGGCACGATCTGGTGTAGCTTCTTGAGGCATCAAGAGGACTGTGATGCTGAGACTAACTCATGAAGGAGAATGATCAAACACAGAGACCAGTTACAAGTGTACTGCAATAATCCAGGTGAAAAACGATGTTGGCTGGGGTCAAGGTGGTAGAAACAGAGGTGGTGAGACATGGCTAGGTTCTGCACATATCAGAAAATATGCAGGCATTATTGCTGATGAACTGTGCACAGGATGGGCTAGGAGAGAGGAGAAGGCAGGAAATTGTTTCCAGGAAGGTAGAAACGTTATGTTACCAGGCAGAGTAAGAGTCCACCAATGAACCACTGGTCATTCTTCTATGTTAGCTACAATGTCAATGTCAGGTCCATGGGGCAAGAACAGACAAAAGAGGTGTTTTGAGGTTTTGGTTTTAGTTTTTGTTTGTTTTTGAGACAGAGTTTCACTCTGTCACCCAGGAGGGAGTGCAATGGTGCAATCTGGGCTCACTGCAACCTGCAACTCCTGGGTTCAAGTGATTCTCATGCCTCAGCCTCCCAAGTAGCTGGGACTACAGGTGCACGCCACCACACCTGGCTAATTTTTGTATTTTTAGTAGAGTTGGAGTTCTGCCATGTTGGCCAGGCTGGTCTTGAACTCCTGACCTCAGGTGATCTGCCTGCCTTGGCCTCCAAAAGTGCTGAGATTACAGGCGTGAACCACCGCACCTGGCCAGGGGGTCTTAAGACCTATCCCTCCATCTGACCTGAATCTCTGTTTCATGTTTCCAGGCATACCTGGTGACTGGAAAAATCACCTCACAGTGGCCCAAGCAGAAGCCTTTGATAAACTGTTCCAAGAGAAGATGGCAGATCTCCCTCGAGAGCTGTTCCCATGGGAATAACATCCGAAACACTCTGGGTCTTATATGGATACTGGCATGTGTTCTTTTCTCCTTGTACACGTGCCTGTACATCCTGAAGCCTTAAATTACCAAATCTTTGCATCTTTAACTACTTTCTGGTTTAAAATTATCAGGGTTCCCCTATGCATGTCACAGCATCCCAAACCTTTTGAAATGTTTGTAGTGTTTCAAACATGTAAAAGGCTGCAGAAATAATATAATATCCAAAAGTGTGTGTGCCAATTTTTTACAACATAAGAAATAGCTACAGTAATAGATTTTAGAGTAAATAATAATAACAATTAAAATAAGAATTAACCTTGCAGGAGCAGTTAACACTCCTTTCCCTCTCTCCCTGCCTGTCTCCCTCCCTTCCTCCCTTCCTTCTTCCTTCCTTCCTTTGAGTCTCGCTCTGTCACCCAGGCTGAAGTGCAGTGGTGCAATCTTGGCTTACTGCAACCTCCGCCTCCTGGGTTCAAGCAATTCTCCTGCCTCAGCCTCCTGAGTAGCTGGGATTACAGGCATGCGCCACCATGCCCAACTAACTTTTGTATTTTTAGTAGAGACGGGGTTTCTCCATGTTGGTTAGGCTGCTCTTGAACTCTCAACCTCGAGTGATCTGCCCACCTTGGCCTCCAAAAGTGCTGGGATTACAGGCGTGAGCTACTGCACCCAGCCTCCTTTTCTATCACATGTATCTCCATGATTTATTATTATTCTCACCTTGAGGAGTATAATTCCCAATCTAGTTTTACTCTAGTTAGTACTCTGTGTTGTTTGATGATACGCAATAAATGGTACTTGTGGGGGCTTTAAAAACTTATATAAACGGCATATGGCATAACGAATTCATTGACTTTATACTTCTACTCAGTACTTTATATTTCAGTTTCATCTGTGTTGATGTATATAGACTAGTTCATGGTTTGGTCCTTAGGCCTATAACATAATCTAGTTACTGCTTCTCCTGTGAATAACTTTGGTTTTCTTCCCACACAAAATAGGGAAATTTAAATAGGGAAAATTTTCCCTCCTTAAAGCACTGCACTGGTAGACCTGATGTGAGCAAAGATGAGAGTTTTCTGGAATATATATCTAGAGGTGAACTTGACAGCTCAGTCGTCTTCATCTGGATTAGGTGTGGTCAACATTTTCTCCCATAGTTTTAAACCAATTGATATTCCCATCAACAAGGCATAGTGATTCCATTTGCTCTAGCTCCTTCCAAATACTAGCATTTTCAGACAGTTCACTGTATTTTGTAACTTCCTGAACATAAAATATCTTATTGTTGTCTGAATTTGCATTTTCAGGTGATTAGTAGGCTTTAATGATTTTTTTGTTTATGAAACACTGGGTATTTCTCCTGCATCACCTGCATATTACGTATTTTGCCAGTTTTTCTGCTATGCTGTTTATTTTTGGTACATTCTTCTTAATTTCTGGTTGCCAATCCTTTGTCCAACCATTGTGGAAGACAGTGTGGTGATTCCTCAAGGATCTAGAACCAGAAATACCATTTGACCCAGCAATCCTAATACTGGGTATATACCCAAGGGAATATAAATCATTCTACTGTAAAGACACATGCACATGTATGTTTACTTCAGCACTGTCCACAATAGCAAAGACTGGGAACCAACTCAAATGCCCATCATTGATAGACTGGATAAAGAAAATGTGGCACTTATATACCATGGAATACCATGCAGCCATAAAAAAGAATGAGTTCATGTCCTTTGCAGGCACGTGGATGAAGCTGGAAACCATTATTCTCAGCAAACCAATACGAGAATAGAAAACCAAACACTGCATGTTCTCATTCATAAGTGGGAGTTGAACAATGAGAACACATGGACACAGGGAGGGGAACATCACACACCAGAGCCTGTTGCAGGGTGGGGGGCAAGGGGAGGGATAGCAGTAGGAGAAATGCCTAATGTAGATGACAGGGTGATGGATGCAGCAAACCACCATGGCACATGTATACCTATGTAACAAACCTGCATGGTCTGCACATGTGTCCCAGAACTTAAAGTATAATAATAATAATAGTAATAAGAGAGACAGAGAGAGAGAGAAGGAAATAAAAGTCAGGCAGTTTGGAAAAGAAGAAATTGTGTTTATTTGCAGACATCACGAAATATGCCAAAATTTAAAAAACAACAATAACAAAAAATAGAGCTGGCTGGGTGCAGTGCCACATACCTGTAATCTCAGCACTCTGGAGGCCAAGGCAGGAGGATCTCTAGAGGACAGGAGTTTGAGACCAACCTGAGTGACACAGCAAGACTCTGTCTCTACAAATATAAAAAGCAAGCCAACAGAAACTACTAGAGCTAACAAAAGAGACTGAGCAAGATCACAGAATACAAGATCAACACATAGCAATTACCTATACTTCAGTAGAGTAGCAAAGTACTATTGAACACTAAAAACTGAAAATACCACTTATAATAACTCCCCATAAAAAGAAAGCACAGGCATAAATAAAATGTATATATAGGATATATTGCTGAAAATTACAAAAGGCTAAGTAAAGAAATTAAAGACCTATGTATATGGAAAGACATACTGTGTTTACGGTTGGGAAGAATAAATGTGGTGAAGATGTCTGTTCTCTTCAAACCGAAATAAAGGTTTATAACAGTCACAGTTAAAATTCCAACAGTACGTTTGGTAGATACAGTCAAACTGATTCTAAAATTTGTATGGAGCGGCAAAGCAACTGAAGTAGCTTAGACAATACTGCAAAATGGAAATAAAGCTGGAGAAATTTCACTCCCTCATTTTAATACTTACTATTGAGATACAGTAATAAATATAGCATGGTATCAGTATGAAGATACAGTAATGAATATAGTACGGAGAAAGATCAATCGAATGGTACAGAGTAGAGAATCCAGAAATGGACCCACACAAATATAACCAGTGATTTTAATTTTGGCGATTGTGCAAAACAAATGAAGAAAGGATATTTTTTCAATAAATAATGCTACATATTAATGTCGGCCTAAACTTCACACCTTGTAAAATACTAATTCAAAATGAATCACAGATCTAAATTAAAACAGAATGCTATAAACTTTGAGAAGAAAACATAGGAGAAAATCTTCATGACCCAGAGCTAGACATGACATCAGAGGCAAAGCCCATAATAAAACAAGTGGTAAATCAGACCTTGTAAAGAAGTTTTTTTTTCACTTGTTTTTGTACTGTTTATAAATTAGATATTATACCAACACTTTTGTGTCTGGATTCCTTTACACAGCATGATGTTCATGTGATTCATGGTTATGTATAATGTTTCATTGGGTGAATGTACCACAATTTATTTTGTTCATTATATTGTTGACGGGAGTTTGGGAAGTTTCTAACTTGGGGTCTAATCCTTAATGCACTTTTTAACGTGTCTTTTTTTGTGAAAATTGTTGCTGTACCTTGAAATAATTTGTTAGATGGGTAAGTATTGCTAATGCTTTTTCAATGTTTAACCTTAAAAAATGAGAGATGCAAAACTGAACTAAAAACATTTCTAATATCACGGCATTTTTCTCAGTTAAATCACTATGCAGATTTTCTCTGTTGCAGAAGAAAGTTGTGGGGCATCAGATCAGCCGCTGGATGCTCTTTGAGGGGAGGTAATTCTCATCTTTGAGAGGGCTAAAGTAAATTTGGAAAGAATTATATTATTCTTCATAAGTACAAAAGGGCAGACAGCTGGGTAGCATGATGAAATACTTCCAGCAATTCTCTCCAGTCTCTGGTTTGTCTCAGGTCCATAAGCCAAATAAATGACAAAACAGTTGCCTGAGCAATAAAAGAACACAAAGCAACCAACCAGCAGAAGGATGGTGTGGATAGCTTTGATTTCAGGGGATGGCTGGGAAGAGAGGCTGGAGCTGTGCAGATGCTGGACTCTCCTGTGGTGTCTGTGGAGAAGACTCACCATGTAGATGCTGGTCCAGACCATGAGAACCACGAACAGGAGATCTCGAATCACCATGACACTGATAAATGCCATTGAATGGGGGTGTTCCTTTTGGTTACTTTGACAGTATACTTGATAATATCCAAAGCCAGCAATAGTGAAATTAGCATTGACTCCTAGGCTAACGATGATTCGAAGGTAGATCAGCATGTTGATGATCCAGATGAAAAGGAGTGAAGAAAAGACATATGCGGCGGTTTTAGATTTAAGCCAAGCGCATTTAGAATGACTGGGGCTGATGGTGATGGCTTGAAATGTACTCAGGAGAGAGGTCGTGCAGAGGGAAAGACCCCGGGAAACTCTGTATATGTACAAAGTTACTTTACAACCAACCTCACTCATAAAATGTCTCACTCCAAAGGATGACATGGTATCTACTATCAACTTGAACGTGATGGTCAAAGCATTGACCACTGTCAAGTGTATGACAATCAAATCTACGGGCTTCTTTAGGTGTGGTCCAGTTAAGAAGGTATACATATGTAACACCAACAGCAATGAGTTCCCCATAAGTCCAATACAGAATTGAGATATGAGAAAAACCTCAAAAACTAAGCCACTTGGAAATTGTATCTTTATGACGTTTTATATGTTTCACTTAGTTCAGTCAGGCCTCACATGAAACATAAACAGATTATACTGTGAAAATTAAAATTAATGGAAGAATAGAATGATGAACAGTTCAGTAGGACGGTGGGACGTTGGAATGTTTAATTCTTCTGTATATCACACACAGGTGTGGCATATCCAGAGACTGGGTTCCAGGAGACCATGAGAAGCTTAGAGCATAGAAATAGGTGTTATGAAGAAGGTGAAATTCAAATGCTAACACTCAGCATTCTCATATATTATCTAGGACACATTTGACCTATATGAAAGAGAAATTTGCATGTTAGATGAATTTATTTCTTCAGAGTATTGGATTGCATGTTTTCACTAAATCTATGTGTCTCAAAAACTGACATTTTTATTGTTTAATTAATTAATTAATTGAGATGGAGCTTCGCTCTTGTTGCCCAGGCTGGAGTACAGTGGCATGGTATCAGCTCACTGCAACCTCCGCCTTTTGGGTTCAAGCGATTCTCCTGCCTCAGCCTCCCAAGTAGCTGGGATTACAGGTGCTCACCACCCTGCCCAGCTAATGTTTTTGTATTTTTAGTAGAGACGGGGTTTCATCATGTTGGCCAGGCTGGTCTCAAACTCCTGACCTCAGATGATCTACCCGCTTCAGCCCCCCAAAGTGCAGGGATTACAGGCATGAGCCACTGCACCCAGCCAAAAGCATTTTTATAGAACATTTTAACCCTAACACATAGAGGATAGCACATATATCTGGAAATAGTTTTTGAGGTTTTGGCTGCATCATACAAATTCTTCCAAGACAGTGATTATTATTATTTTTTTTTCAGACAGAGTCTCGCTCTGTCACCCAGGCTGGAGTGCAGTGGTGACCTTGGCTCACTTCAACCTCTGCCTCCTGGGTTCAAGCAATTCTCCTGCCTCAGCTTCCCAGGTAGCTGAGACTACAGGTGCCTACCACCATGCCTGGCTAATTTTCGTATTTTTAGTAGAGACGGGGTTTCACCATGTTGGCCAGGTGGTCTCAAACTCCTGACTTCAGGTGATCCGCCCACCTCAGCCACCCAAAATGCTGGGATTACTGGCATGAGTCACCGTGCCTGGCCAATGTTAGGTTTTTAACTTGAGATTTTTTGATGTAGGCATTTATCACTATAAACTTTCCTCTTAACACTGCTTTACTGTGTTCCAGAGATTCTAGTATGTTGTATGTTTGTTTTCATTAGTTTCCAAGAATGTTTTGATTTCTGCCTTAATTTCATTCTTTATCCAAAAGTCATTCAGGAATAGATGGTCTAATTTACATGTAATCATATGGTTTTGAGAAATCTTCTGGTGTTGACTTCTATTTTTACTATTCTGTGGTCTGAGAGTGTGGTTAGTATGATTTTGGCTTTTTTGAATTTATTGAGAATTGCTTTATGGCTGAGCATTAGTGGAAAAACATTCCATGCTCATGGATAGGAAAAATCGATATTGTTAAAATGGTCATACTGCCCAAATAAATTCACAGATTCAATGCAATTCCTATTAAACTACATCATTTTCCATAGAATTAGAAAAAATACTATTCTAAAATTTATATGGAACCAACAAGACCCTGAATAGCCAGACCAATCTTAAACAAAGAGAACAAGACCAGAAGCATCACACTACCCAACGTTAAACTATATTACAAGGCTACAATAACCAGGAAAAAAAGCAAGGTGTTGGTGGAAAAACAGACACACAGACCAAAAGAACAGGTTAGAGAACTCAGAAACAAAGCCACACATCTACCTGGTCTTTCACAAAGTTGACAGTAACAACCAGTGGGAAAAGGATTTCCTATTCAGTAAACAAAACTAACTTGCCATACACCGAATAATAAAACTGGATTCCTTCCTTTCGCCACATGCAAAAATCAACTCAGGATGGACCAGAGATTTAAATATAAGACCTAAAACTATAAAAACTAGAAGAAAACCTAGGACATACCGTTATGGACACAGACGTTGAATACAATTACAACAAGTTACTAACTAAATAACTGAACAAGAAAAATTAACTCATATCTTAATATGTTCCAATATAATAAATGTATTTCTAGATAATCACTTAGTGACAGAAAACTGATAGATAAGAACCACAGAAGAAAACAGTGACATTAGAAATACAATAGCAAAGTCTATCCTAAAAAGGAAACAAGGGTCAGGCGCAGTGGCTCACGCCTGTAATTCCAGCACTGTGGGAGGCCGACATGGGCAGATTACCTGAGGCCAAGAGTTTGAGATCATTTTTATTATAGAAATAAACAATAAAAATGTCAGTTTTTGAGACATATAGATTTAGTGAAGAAATAAATTCATATAACTGCAAATTTCTCTTTTATATAGGTCAAACATGTCCTGGGTAATATATGAGAATGCTGGGTGTTAGCATTTCAATTTCACCTTCTTCATAACACCTATTTCTACGCTCTAAGCTTCTCATGGCCAACATAGTGGAATTCCGTGTCCACTAAAAATACAAAAATTAACTGGACGTTGTGGCCCACACCTGTAATCCCAGCTACTCGGGAGGCTGAGGCAGGAGAATTGCTTGAGCCCAGGAGAGAGAGGTTGCAGTGAGCCGAGATTGCCCCACTGCACTCCAGCCTGGGCGACGGAGGGAGATTCTGTCTCACATTAAAAAAAAAAAAAAAAAAAAAAAAAAAAAAAAAAAAAAAAAAAAAAAAAAAAAAAAAAAAAAAAAAAAAAAAAAAAAAAAAAAAAAAAAAAAAAAAAAAAAAAAAAAAAAAAAAAAAAAAAAAAAAAGGAAACAAATTGACTTGATGCAGGTGAAAGTGGAAATTCATACAAAACAACCATAAAATGCAAAGAAATATTAATAACAAAGTCAAATGTCAGTTTTTTGAAAACAATAATAAAACTAAGAAACTTCCAATGAGACTTCTAATGAGACTGGGCCATTTTCACTAAGACATATACATACCAGAGTTAAAAACTCTTTAAGGAGTAGCAATAGAAAAGCTGGAAATACTAACAAAGAGATGTTATTATGATTATGTTAATACATATAGAAATGTAGGAGCTATAGGAAAATTCCTTGGGAGACCCAACTTACCAAAAAAAATAAATAAATAAATAAAAATAAAAGACATAATTGTACAGTGTTTTCCATGATGAAACTGAGTAGTTGGCAAAAATTGTTCCAAAAGAAATCCCCAGGAACGCTTCACTGGCAAGGGGTGCCTAACACACACTCATAGGCGAGTGTTGAACAATGAGAACACATGGACACAGGGAGGGGAGCAACACACACTGGGGTTTGTTGGGGGGGAACTATGGGAGAGAAAGTGGCGGGTGGGGAGTTGGGGAGGGATAACACGGGGAGAAATGCCAGATATAGGTGATGGGGAGGAAGACAGCAAACCACATTGCCATGTATGTACCTATGCATCAATCTTGCACGTTCTTCACATGTACCCCAAAACCTAAAATGCAATAAAATATATATTAAAAAAAATACCTACAAACACTTCCTGAGGATAGAAAAAGGGAGAACATTTATGAATCACCTTATGAGGTTAGCCTTACCAGGTAGCAAAACTTAACAAACATATTATGAGAAGGAAAACAGTAAGACTACCTATTTCATGACCCCAGATGAAAAATAAAACCTGTACAACTAATTGTAAAATTCATTCATAACATGTAAACAGAATCAAACAGCTGACCGAGAGAATTGTCCCCAAAACGCAAAGTGAGTTTAATATTAGAAATTTCATCTGTATGAGGACCCACACTATTAGATTAGAGGAGCAAAGAAAAATGATCACTTCAATATATATATGAAATCATGGGATAAAATTCCAACACACATTTATGATTAAAAGTCTTAGTAAAGACACACTAGAATGAAATTATCTTACCCTGATTTTAAAAATCTGCAAGATGTCAACAATAAGATTATTATTATTTTTTCTTTTTCTTTTCCCCCCTTTTTTATTGCATTTTAGGTTTTGGGGTACATGTAAAGAACATGCAAAATTGTTGCATAGGTACACACATGGCAGTGTGATTTGCTGCCTTCCTCCCCATCACCTATATCTGGCATTTCTCCCCATGCTATCTCTCCCCAACTCCCCACCCCTGCTGTCCCTCCCCTATTTCCCCCCGACAGACCCCAATAAGATTATATTAAAGGTTAAATATTGAAAGCTTTTACTTGAGAATAGATATAAATAAAAATGTCACTATTATCACCTCTATTCCTCAGGCTTTAGGAGTATCTGAGGTGTATAGTAAGAAAAGAAAAGAAAATGTGTAACAATTGGGGGAAAATAATACTTTAAAAAATCACAGATTATATAATTTTTAAGAAAAAAATACTATTATTGGTTAAATTATTAACAAAGATTTTCAAGGTTGATAAAATTTAAACCAGTGTAGAAATCATTCAGGTTTCTATAAGCCAACATAAAAATAGTTTTAATAATGCAATTTTTAAGAATAAAATTATTTAAATTGCATAAAAATATGAAAATCTGGAAATTAATACATAATTGAAAATGCATAAAACCTCTAAGAGAAATGATGTTATAAATTAATTCAAATGTGATTGAAGCATTTTTAATAAAAGTGAAGTTTCAGTAAATTGAAATGAAAGCTGTTATCTATATGAATAGAAAAGTTAAATACATTGAAATCAAAACTTGTCTATATTCTATTCATATAGATAATACTGGGAAAACAGAAGCAAGTATAACAGCAGAGTAGAAAGGGAGCATTGAAATGAGACAGAGGAAAATTATTTAAATGTAAGTAAATACTAAGTAGGGTATAGAAAATGAAGAAGAGAGCATTAGAACATAAAATATGGAGGATACAACTGAATTCTCAGAATTATGTGAAATTTTCAAGTAGTTACTAAAGAAAAAAATCAAAATACTGTATGTAATGTGTGACACAGTTTTAAATTACGATGAAGTTGATTAAAGACAATGGAGATTTAGAGAGGAGAATGAGAAATTAAAGAATAAGAGAAAGAAAGAATAAAGTGAAAATAACATCGGAAAAGAAATGAAAATGGGAGAAAAGGAAAGCAGTGACAATGAAAATAAGAAAGGAGAAAATATAGGTATATCATAACAGAAAAAATGTTGGAAACGCAGCTGGTTGCGGTGGCTCATGCCTGTAATCCTAGCACTTTGGGAGGCTGAAGCGGGTGGATCATGAGGTCAGGAGTTTGGGACCAGCCTGGCCAACATGGTGAAACCCTGTCTCTACTAAAAATACAAAAAATTAGCCTGGCATGGTGGTGGGTGCCTGTAGTTCCAGCTACTTGAGAGGCCGAGGCAGTAGAGTCACAAGAAACCGGGAGGCGGAGGTTGCAGTGAGCCGAGATTGTGCCACTGCACTCCAGTTTGGGCGACAGAGCAAGACTCAATCTCAAATAAATAAATCTTTTTAAAAAGAAAGAAACACAAATCTGAAAGAAATGGTCTCTGTAAGGCCCAATTCTGTAAGGAAGCATAGAATGGAGAATGGGAATACTGAAAAGGTCTTCATACCTCCCTCTCCTTCCCAAGGCTGAGTGTTGCTGAATCTTTACTAAAGGCAACTAGCTTCCGTAGATAGCAAGGTATCTTGGAAAGGCTGGGTCTGACCCACAATGACTGTATATCAGGGACGGATGGCAGGACTTCCCCTCCCCATGGACATCATCACCTTGTCACCCACTGCCTCAGTGACCTTGTTTACTGTCCATCATTTTGATGCACCCAGAGGAACAACAAATCTCTCAGAAGCAAAATTATTCTCCTGGGAAATTTACTGGGCTTACTTAGAAAGAGTATAAAGTCACCTCTGAGGATGTTCAGTTTTCCAAGCTGAACTACATCATAAAGTAAACTTCAGGATCCAGAAAAGTGATATCAGAAGTTTCACTCAGCTGATGTTACCACAGGATTTGCTATAACCCAACCACAAGCAGGCATCACTCAGGATTGTAACATTCATGGCTTGCTACAGACTTCATTTAATTTTTTTGGCACAATATAAAGATTTGAATGCCTAAAATCTCCCTGTTAACTATTTCATACATAACGTATAAGACATAAAAATAGCAAAAAGAAGCTGGGTGTGGTGGCGGTCACCTGTAGTCCCAGCTGCCCAGGAGGCTGAGGCAGGAGGATCACTTGAGCCCAAGAGTTCAAATCTAGCCTAGGCACCATAGTGATGAATCCTCTCAAAGAAGCAGCAAAGGCCGGGCGCGGTGGCTCACACCTGTAATCCCAGCACTTTGGGAGGCCAAGGAGGGTGGATCATGAGGTCAGGAGTTTGAGATCAGCCCGACCAACATGGTGAAACCTTACCTCTACTAAAAATACAAAAATTAGCCAGGTGTGGTGGCACACACCTGTAATCCCAGCTACTCAGGAGGCTGAGGCAGGAGAATTGCTTCAACCCGGGAGGAAGAGGTTGTACTTAGCTGAGATCATGCCATTGCACTCCAGCCTGGGTGACAGAGCAAGACTCCAACTCAAAAAAAAAAATGTAGCAAAAAGAACAGATATTTACTGTAACAGCACTTAATGAATAGAATATTATCAATAGCTCTGAGAACCTATGTATGCTTCTATAAATTACCATGTTTCCATTTTTCTTCAGGTTAATTATTCTTGAATGTTTTATTTATTATCTCAGGTTTTTCTGATAGGTTTAATGCATATATATGTTTTGTTCAATAAATAATGTTTGGGTTTGATTTCTATGTATAGCATTATAATGTAGGTATGCCTCTCAAACTTGGATTGTTTAATCCTTAAAAGTATTTTTGTGGAATTAAGGAAGCTTAATCTTGTAGGTGTAGTGAATTCCCTTTTCTAGCTGCATTGTATTCTATTTTGTTATTATGCTCTTTTTTTTATCCTTCTCAAGTTGATAAGTATTAGGCTTTAGCTTATTTTTTTGTAGTCCGGAACACCAGAACAAGCAGATACAAACACACCGACACACACCCTGGAACACAGTACTTTGCATCTTTATAGTGTATAAAAAGGTACAGAATTTCCGCTATTAAGGTATATGCTATGCAATAAATATTTGTTTCCCTCTAAAATTTGTATGTTGAAGCGCTAGCCCCGAACTCGATTGTATTTGGAGATGGGGGTCATTGAGACATAATTAGAGTTTGATTAGGTCATGGCAATGATGCCTTCATGATGCCTTCATGATGGAATTAGTGGCCCATCATAGACGAGAAGATATATATATATCCTCTCTCTATATATTAGAGTAAAACATAGAAAACATAGAGGAAGTGCTTCAGGACATTGGCATACGCAAAGATTTTATGGCTAAGACTTCAAAAGCACAGACAACAAAAACAAATACACAAATGATTTTATATTAAAATAAAAAATCTTCTGTAGAGCAAAGGAAACAATCAACAGAATGAAGACACAGAGTCTACAGGCTTGTAAAAGGGGAGAAAATGTCTTCAAACTATTAATCTTACAAGGTATTAAAATCCAGAATATACAAGAGACTCAAACAACTGAACAACAACAACACACACACACACACACACACACACACACTCACGCACACGCACGTAATCCCACTGAAAAGTGGACAAAGGATCTTAGCAGACATTTCTCAAAAGAAGACATATAAATGGACCACACATATTTGAAAAAATGCCCAACAACAGTAATCATCAAGGAAATGCGAATCAAAACCACAGTGACACATCATCTCATTCCCAGTTAGAATGGCTATTATCAAAAAGTCAAAAAATAAGAAATGCTAGTGACAATGCAGAGAAAAAGGAACTCTTATATACAGTTGGAAATGTAAATCTGTAGAGCTTATATGGTTTTGACGTTTGTTCCCTCCAAATCTCATGCTGAAATGTAGTCCCCAGTGTTGGAGGTGGGGCTTGGTGGGAGTTGTTTGCGTTATGGGAGTGGACCCCTCATGGATGACCTGATGCCTCCTTGCAGTGTGGAATGAGCTCCTGCTCTGAGTTCATGTGAGAGCTGCTTGTTTAAAAGAGTATGGCACATCCCCACTCTCTCTTGTTCCCTCTCTCACCATGTGACATGCTGGCTCCCTTTTCCCTTCCACCATGACTGTAAACTTCCGAGGCCCTCCCAGGAAACATACACTGGCAACATGCTTCCTGTACAGCCGTTTCTTTATAAATTACCCAGCCTCAGGTATTCCTTTATAGCAATACAAATGGGCTAAAACAATGATGGAAAACAGTGTGGATGTTTCTCAGAAAACTAAAAATGGAACTGTCGTACAATCCAGCAATTCCACTACCTGGTATTTATCTAAAGGAAAGGAAATCAGTACATCAAAGGGATAGCTGCACCCCCAAGTTTATTGCAGCACTCTTTACTATCGTCAAGACACATTTGCTGAGTGTGGTCTTCAGCAGATGAATGGATAAAGAAAACATGGTGTAGGTCAGGCGCAGTGGCTCACACCTGTAATCCTAGCACTTTGGGAGGCTGAGATAGGCAGATTGCCTGAGCTCAGGAGTTCAAGACCAGCCTTGGGCAATATGATAAAACCCCGTCTCTACTAAAATACAAAAAATCAGCCAGGCATGCTGGCGGCCACCTGTACTCCCAGCTACTCAGGAGGCTGGGGTTCGGGAATTATCTGAACTTGGGAGGCAGATGTTGCGGTGAGATGAGATCGTGCCACCGCACTCCAGCCTGGGCAACAAAGCAAAATTCTATATCGAGATAAATAAATAAATGAATAAATACAAAAGCACAAATGATGAAAGGTTATACTGATAAATTGAGTGTATTAAGGGAAAAAAGAGAAGAGGGATCAAATAGAAATCACAAACAAAAAGATGTAAATAGCAGATGATAGTTTAACATACAACAAAATATTTATCACCAGTACACAAATACAAACTCTTTGTTAAAAATTAGCAAACGTTATGAGTATAATTTCACAGAACATGAACCTGAAAAGACAATAAACCAATTTAAAAATTTCAACTTCTAGTAATTGGGCATTTTGTGTTAAAACCATTTTACACTCAACAAAGTGCAAAATATTTGAATCCCTAATATTTCACATTAATGAGTGTGTGGAGCACAAAAAATATTTAAGTACCATTACTTGTTATGTAAATGTCCTCTTGGAAAATAATCTGAAGTCATATACTAAAATTAAGGATACATATGCCTTAATGCCCATAATTCTTTAGTTTTATTATTTATTTATTATTTTTTTTTTATTTTTGAGACGGAATCTTGCTGTGTCACCCAGGCTGGAGTGCAGTGGTGTGATCTTGGCTCACTGCCACCTCCGCCCCCCAGGTTCAAGCAATTCTCCTGCCTCCCGAGTAGCTGGAACTACAGGCACACGCCCTCATGCCCAGCTAATTTTTTGTATTTTTAGTAGAGACAGGGTTTCACCATGTTGGCCAGGATGGCCTTGATCTCTTGACCTTGTGATTCACCCGCCTTGGCCTCCCAAAGTCCTGGGATTACAGGCGTGAGCCACCAGCCCGGCCCAATTCTTTAATTTTTAATATGCCCCTTAAACAAATCCAAGTAACTGTTCTCCAGTATACACACAGAGATCTATTTATTGTGGAACCCCAGGCCATGGAAAATAAGTAGAAATAATACAATATTTGTCAGCTGATCAAAAGATGACAATTTCTGGTCTATTAATAACACGGAATACAATGCAGTGGAAAAAACGAATTAACTGTAGCTTCAACTTTAAGCTTCTATAATCTGAAAAGAGTATCTTTCAGGATAAAAATTTTATAGTGATAATAATTTTTATAATAAATAGTTTTAAATTCTACATATAACGATGTTTTGACGTATTAAAAGAACTTTCTGGGCTGGGTATGGTGGTTCACTCCTGTAATCCCAACACTTTGGGATGCCCAGGTGGAAGGTCACCTGAGGTAAGGTGTTCGAGACCAGCCCGGCCAACATGGCAAAACCCGGTCTCTACTAAAAATACAAAAACTAGCCGGGTGTGGTGGTGGGTGTCTATAATCCCAGCTACTCAGGAGGCTGAGGCAGGAGGATCGCTGGAACCTGGGAGGCGGAGGTTGCAGTAAGCCGAGATTGTGACACTGCCTTCCAGCCTGGGTGACAAGAGCAAGACTCTGTCAAAAAAAGAAAAAAAGAACTTTCTGGCTAGGGAGAGACTATCCCTAACGGACAGTGAAATTCTCTCTTAAATATAGGAAGGGGCTCAGCTGGGAGCACGTCTCTGATATGCACACTAACCATTCCAGATTCTTTTCTCCTCTCTCTGCCTAGTACACCCCAGGTGGCACTAGTCCTCTGACTGATGTCTCTAGGACTTTCAAGTAGGATAATCTTTGTTTTCCTGAGCCTCTCTTCTGTCTCCTCTTGTGGCAGCATCTGACCATCACGTAAAGAAATAAAAATAAGAATGTATACACTATAATGACATTAAAGAAAGTAAAAATCAATAAAAACTCAAATATTAAATATTTCCATGTATTTTTTCAAATAGTAAATATTTTTAAAAATCAGAATTACACAGGCATTAAATCTAAAAAGTAAAGAACAATAAATAAAATATTCAGGAATGTTAACGCTGGGGAACAGAAGAAATATATTAATTTTAAGAGCACACATTTTTAGGTGTAGAGAGTTATTGGCATTATTCTATACTTCAGCTGTGTTGGATATGAATATATGGTCTTATTTTCTACTACATTGCATCATACATATATATACATTTTTTTTTTTTTTGAGATGGAGTCTCACTCTGTCGCCCAGACTGGAGTGTAGTGGCGTGATCTCGGCTCACTGCAACCTCTGCCTCCCACGTTCAAGTCATTCTCCTGCCTCAGCCTCCTGAGTAGCTGGGACTACAGGCATGTACCACCACGCCCAGCTAATTTTGTATTTTTAGTGGAGACGGAGTTTCTCCATGTTGGTCAGACTGGTCTCAAACTCCCGACCTCAGGTGATCTGACAGCCTTGGCCTCCCAAAGTGTTGGGATTACAGGTGTAAGCCACGGCGCCCGGCCATGAATCATATACATTAGGTAGAACATATTTATGAATACATTTCTTGGGGCAATTTCAATCTTTACATTGTGAACGATTTTAAACATTTTAAAACAACAAAAAGATTTTATAGAAAACCATGTGTGTTACAATCCTTAGTGATACCTGTGATAGTTCATTTACAATAAAACTAAATACAGTGCACCATGCTTGTGCTTTCTGGGGCATAGAGGAAGCCAAAACACACCATAAAAGCAACAGGCACTGTAGACTCCTGTGACAAAAGAAAACATGTTCCTTGGGGTTCTGCTTGGTGGTTTGATCATATCCAGGGCTGTGGTAATTTCCACCAGCTGAGTGAAAAGTAACCTTTAATGACTTTCTAGAGCCTGAAGTTTACTTTCTGATGAAGTTCACCTTGAGAAAGCACATTCTCACATGGGGACTTTGCACTCTGTTAATAAACTTAATACATTTGCCAGAAGAGTCATTTTGCTTCTGGGAGAGAGATTTGTTGCTCCTCTGGGTGTGTCAAAATAATGGACAATAAACAAGGTTGGTGAGGCAGCAGGTGACAAGGTGATCGATGTCCATGGGGAGGTGAAGTCCTACCATCCATCCCTGATACGTAGTCACTGTAGGTCAGACCCAGCCTTTCCAAAGCACCTCACTGTCCTGGGGAAGCCGACTGCCTTTTGTAAGGATTCTGCAACACTCAGCTTTGGCAACGAGAGGGAGGCATGAAGATCCTTCCAATAGTCCCTTTCCCTACTCTGTGCTTCCTTACAGAGACTTCAGTTTGTTTTTAGATGTATTTTTATGTCTAACAGCTACATAGGATAGGGCTTAACAAAGAGTTCTTAGCAAAAAGCAAGAAGGCTTTGAAGAAAGTTAGTCTTTAAAATAAACTATTATTTCTAACGTTTACTGTTATTATTCTTTAACGGGAAGGGAAACTTCGAAGAGGAACTGTTTACTTTCTACATGTATCAATTTCCACTTCCCCTTTTTGGAGGTTCACTTTCTGATCCGTTTTCTAGTCAATGTTTTCTTCAAAGGTTCTTTGAAGAAAGGTTCTTTGAAGTCAATGTTTTCTTCCAAGGTTCTTATCTAGTCTTCATGTTTATTTCCCCAATGGACATTCCAAACTGCATTTTCCTAAGTTTTTTTTTTTTCACTATGTGGTTGCTAAGAAGTGCTTTTGTAGAAAAATATTGGGAACTTTTTTCTCATTTACTTATTCTTTTATTTATAACTAATCATAATTATATAGATAATTGCTCTGTTAAATTAAACTTTTGAAATATGTTGACATTTACATCAATATCTGTTGTATTTACATTGACTAATTGGCTCACACATGCCTGAGAAGGAAAGATGGGTATTTTATAGTCAGTGAGTATGTTGTTTTTATAGCAGGTAGATGAAGGTTATGAAATGACTCGATTGAATTTTTTATGTTCCAGCTGACGTTTTGTCTGCGGGCTCTGTTAATCACTAAAAGACTTTGATTAAAATCTCACACTACAATAGTACCTTGTCCTATATCTTCTTATAATTCTGTGTTTTTACATTATATATATTGATGCTATGTGTATTTGTATACATGCATTAAAACCTTTTACTGCTATTGAAATGTCCTTGTTAATGTCTAGTAATTCTGTTCCCTTAATCTTTGTTTTGTCTGATTTTATTAAATGGGCATTAGCTTTCTGTTGGTGAGTTTGTACAGAATTGTCAGGCTCCCTTTATTATTTTGAACCTTTTTATATCTTTTTTTGAGTGTGTATTATTTAAAATACATGCGGTTGTTTTGAAGCCTAGTTTCTCTGACACTTTTACAATCCTCCAGATTTCTTTTGATTTGCATTTGAATAATATATCTATTTTACATTCTATCACTTTTTTTTTGAGATGGAGTCTCACTCTGTTACCCAGGCTGGAGTGCAGTGGTGCAATCTTGGCTCACTACAACCTCCAGCTCCCTGGTTCAAGTGATCCTCCTGCCTCTGCCTCCCAAGTAGCTGGGACTACAGGCCCAAGCCACCACGTGCAGCTAATTCCTGTATTTTTAGTAGAGACGGGGTTTCATCATGTTAGCCAGGATGGTCTCAATCTCCTGACCTCGTGATCTGCCTACCTTGGCCTCTCAAAATGCTGGGATTATAGGCATCAGCCACCATGCCCACATTCTATTACTTTTGACCTACATGTGTCTTTGTATTTAAAACGTGAATCTATTAGACGGCACATACTTGTGATGTGGTATTTTTCAGTCTTGCATTTTCTGCCTTTTGCCTAGTATGGTAAGTTCATTTTCTTTTTAAAATGTTTCTGCAGCTTTATGGAGGTATCATTGACAAATGAAAAACTCTATGTTTAAAGTGTACAATGATGATGATATGTGATGTGAAATAATTACCACAATCAAGTTAATTGACATCTGTATAACCTGACACAGTTACCCTTGTGTTTGTATATGGTGAGAGCCCGTAAGATCTATTTTGTTTGAAAATTTCAATTATACATCACAGTATTAACTGTGGTCACCGTATACGACATTAGATTTCCAGAACTAATTCATCTTATAACTGAAAGTTGACTAATAGCTCCCCACCTTCTCAGCCCTCAGCCCCTGTCAACTACTGTTTCTCCGAATTTGCCATTTTCAGATTCCACATGTAAGTGATGTCGGAGAGCATCTGCATTCTCTGTCTGGCTTATTTTATTTAACATGATGTCCTCCAGGTTATTCCACGTGTCACAAATGGCAGGATATCCTTCTTTAATGGTTGAATAATATTCCATTGTGTATGTACATATGATCTCTCTATCTCTCTCTCTCCCCCACTGTCCCCGACATTTTCTTTCTTTCTTTCCTTCCTTTCTCTCTCTCTCTCTCTCTCTCTATTTCTTTCTTTCTTTCTTTCTCTCTCTCTTTCTCTCTTTCTTTTTCTTTCTTTCTTTCTCAGAGTCTTGCTCTTTTTGCCCAGGCTGGAGTGCAGTGGTGTGATCTCGGCTCACTGCAACCTCCACCTCCCAGATTCAAGTGATTCTCCTGCCTCAACCTCCTGAGTTCCTGGGATTACAGGTGCCCACCACCACCCCCAGCTAATTTTTGTATTTTTAGTAGAGATGGGGTTTCACCATATTGGCCAGGAGGCCTCAATCTCTTGACCTCACCACACACATTTTCTCCATCCATTTGCTTATTGTTGGACACTTAGGTTATTTCCACATCTTGGCTATTATATGTAATGTTGCAAAAAATAGTACAGACATCTCTTCAAATTACTGATTTTTATTTCCTTTGACCATATACCTAGATGTAGGGTTGCCAGAGCATGTGGAAAATCTAGTTTTAATTTTTGGAGGAAACTCCATACAGTTTTCCATGATAAGCATTCTAACTGATTTCCTCCCACAGTGTACAAGAGTTTCCTTTCATTTACATCCTTGCCAATACTTATTATCTCTAGTATTTTTAATAATCATCACCTACAGGTGTGAGGTGATATCTCATAATTTTTTTTTTTTTTTTTTTTTTTTTTTTTTTTTTTTTTTTTTTTTTTTTTTTTTTTTTTTTTTTTTTTTTTTTTGGCCAGCTGGTCTCGATCTCTTCACCTTGTGATCCACCCGCCTCAGCCTTCCAAAGTGCTGGGATTTACAGGCATGAGCCACCACACCTGGCCCCACCTCTTATGTTTTTGTAAGCTCTACTACCCATACTGACTCTCTACTCCTAAAAGTGTATGGCCACTCTATTTTCTTGACTAATTTTGGCTGATATCATACTACCCTAGTTATTTTGACTTCCTTCCATGCTGATTTCACCTATGGACAACTTGTTGCTCTATTTTTGTTTCTGTCTTTCTTACAGTTAAAATCATTTGTCCCTGTGTATTTCTGTTACTGATCTTGTATTGAAAGCCAAACACCATGCACATGAAGCTGTAAAGGTTCCAAATGATCCAATCTCTCCTTGCAGTTGTTTGCATTTTCCTCTGCAAGGCATCGAGTGGGGCTGATACCATTTCTGTAATCATGAGCTGTGCAGAGTTGATGCTGTTTATGTTCTGATGAAAGCTTGATATGTTTTCCAGGACCACTCACCCTTAAATGAAAGAAATCTGAAATCCATGGTGCTGAATTGAGCTCTGAGACTTGAGTAGGGTGATTACACTGAAAATGTTCGGATCGCCATGGGAAGGCATGTGGAGCAGGCAGAGAAGAGGACTGAAGAAAGGATTCTGACTAGTAGTAAGGAGTGAGAGGGGCCAGTCCTTACTGAATTGAGCAAGAGACGAATGGGCAAGGAGCTTGAAGGTGAACTTGCATTTCACATATGCAACATAAGATCCATTTCAAAATCAAGACTACAGTCAACATTGTCAACCCTGTCCAGTATCACAACTGCAAACAAAACAGACTAATAAATCCTGCATTACAAAGTCGCTAGAAGGTACAAAAGGAGATAATGGAGGAATATCAGTCTCACATTTTAGGTGTTCAGTAAGTACTTTGGATTTTCCTTCCTCTCACTAGATAACGAGAATACCGATGTTGTAATAGAGTTGGCTGCCAGAGTAGAGTTTTGTTGAAGAGAGATAATATAACCTGGTAAAATCAGGCTATTCTTATGGACATTGTCAGCATAAAGGAGACCTATGAATAATTTGCTAGTAATCTATTTAGAAAAGAAGGATTATGTTTGCAGTGATGGAAACAACTGGACGAGCGAAATAATGCATCTCTGAGAGAATAATGGTAACCAACTCCACGCTCCAATAAATATACATGCAGTGATACCTTTTGAATATAAATGTCAACCTTAACGAATGTCAGATAATTCCTGTTCTAACTCTATTTCTGATTTGACTAATTCTGTTTCCATGACAAGCATCCAAATATGTTCAGGCCAAAATATGGATGTTACTTATGTGGTATTCAGACAGATACATGGACTCTTTGTTAAACTGGGTTTATCAGCCAGAGTATGAGTGCCACTCAGGTCCAGAAAATTCCTTGTTATGGGGTTGTCCTGTGCTTCAGGGATACTGAGCAGCATCCTTGGCTTGTACCCACTGCATATTAGTAGCTCTGCAGCAAACTGAGAAAACAGCACATGTCTATGAACGCTGCCAGCGGACTCTTAGGGAGGGGTGGAGAGAGGCAAAAAGGCTCCATTTGGAAAACTCGGTGTCAGATGAATGCGTACAATGATCATTGTCTTGGAAGGGTTGTGTACGCAGTCAGAACTTTAAAAAAGAAGTTCAGGAGGATTGCAGCTCCCAGTGAAAGCGTGGAGGGTGAGTGGATGCCACATTTCCAGATGGATTTTTATTGCCCACAGACCAGCACATTCCCAGAGGGAGGAGCCCCAAGGGTTGCCAGTGCAGCTGGTTTGGCCGGCGCGGCTGTTTTCGCCAGCAGGGCTGTTTTCGCCACCGCTGTTTGGAACGGCGCCCTGGCGCAGTGGTTCCCCATACAAAATATGTGGGTCCGGGTGCCGTTTTAGCTGGCAATTGGAGCTCCGGGAAGGCAGAGCCGCCCATTCATCTGATTAAAAAAGGGGACTGAAACAGGCAGCCAGGCCAGGAGATTTCCCAGGCAAAAAAACGCCAGCGCCCGCGGTTTCAGCCGGCGCAGTGGGTCACCGCATGGGAAATCACACAGATCCCCGTGCCTTTTCAACAGGCAGTTGGAACGCCTGGGAGGCAGTCGACCATTCAACTTAAAAAACAAAAAAAAAAAAAACGCTCTGAGGCAGGGAACCCGGTGATCAGGCTCGGCTGGTCCCACCCACACAAAAAAACAGCCATCAGAAACGCTCTGTGGGGGAGGGGCGTCCGCCATTACTGAGGCAGTCTGCCACTACGGAGGTAGTTTGCGACTGCTGAGGCAGTTCTAACTACACCAGTATAAACTGGAATGCAGGGAGGTTCACATGGCAGCGGGGCAGAGCCCACACCAGCTCAGCAAAGCCTCTGCAGGCAGTGAGTAGGCTGCCTCATCGCTGGGCAAGGCAGCCCTGAGAAAAAGGCAGCAGCACAAGGGAAACTCATAAATAAAGTCCTAACTCCCTGGGACAGAGCACCTGGGGAAAAAAGGGGTTTATGAGTTCTGATGCAGCAGACTTAAATGTACCTGCCCAGCAACTCTGAATGAACAACGGAGCTCACAACTCAGCACTTGAGCTCCTATAAAGGACACTCTGTCGCCTCAAGCAGCTCCCTGATCCCCGTATATCCAACGAGTCACCTCATAAAGGAGAGCTCAGACTGACATCTGGCGGGTAATCTTCTGGGACAAAGATAGCAGAAGAAGAAACTGGCAGGAACCCTTACTGTTCTTCAGCCACTGCAGGTGATCCCGAGGCAAACAGGGCCAGGAGTGGACCTCAGCAGTCCTACAGCAGAGGGGCCAGACTGTTAGAAGGAAAACTAAGAAACAGAAAGAAATAACTTCATCATCAACAAACTGGACGTCTAGTGACAGACCCCACCTGAAAATCACCAACCACAAAGAACACACATAGATAAATCCACAAAGATGGGAAGAAACCAGCGCAAAAAGGAGGAAAACACCCAAAACCAGAATGCCTCTCCTCCTACAAGGGATCACAACTCCTCACCAGCAAAGGAACAAGGCTGGATGGACAATGAGTGTGATGAAATGACAGAATCAGGCTTCAGAAGGTGGGTAATAAGAAACTTCGGTGAGCTAAAAGAACTTGTTCTAACCCAACGCAAAGAAACTAAGAATCGATTTGATGAAACGCTAATGAGAATAACCAACTTAGAGAGGAATGTAAATGAATTGATGGAGCTGAAAAACACAACACAAGAACTTTGTGAAGCATACACAAGTTTCAACAGCCGAATCGACCAAGCAGAAGAAAGGATATCAGAGGTCGAAGATCAACTCAATGAAATAAAACGAGAAGGCAAGAGTGGGGAAAAAAGGGTAAAAAGGAATGAACAAAGTCTCCAAGAAATATGGGACTATGTGAAAAGACCTAATCTATATTTGATAGGTGTACCTGAATGTGATGGAGAGAATGAATCCAAGCTGGAAAATACTCTTCAGGATATTATCCAGGAGAACTTCCCCAACCTAGGAAGGCAGGCCAATATTCAAGTTCAGGAAATACAGAGAACACCACAAAGATATTCCTCAAGAAGAGCAACCCCAAGGCACATAATCATCAGATTCACCAGGGTTGA
>PVKV010015708.1:6911-53118 GCA_004027835.1 Alouatta palliata
GTTTTTTTTTTTTTTTTTTTTTTGAAATTTCAAAACATTTATTGAACCAAAGAATAAACATAAGCCCCAAAGAAAAAATGACAAACTTTATACGTAAAATGTAATTTTCCCCTAATTAATATAATTGCTTTCTGTTCGTGGTTTACAAAATGACTGGTGTTTCCCTTCTATCCCTTTGTACCTATGTGTATCTAGCAGAAATGTTCTTAGCTCTGGCTACGGGCACACAGAAACTTGCTATCGATGATTATGTTCAAATGTTTATTTCCTTTCCCCAGGATAAACCGGGGGACTGGCACTGTCTGGACTGATCACAGGACAGATACTCAAGAAGCTCTGATCATCTTGAGTTTCACGTTTATGAGAAAAAAATGGACGCAGTGGCTCGATAACAGGAATGTCGTTGAATGTGTAGATATGGCACCCATCACTAACATTATAAAAGGAAATGGACCTCATACCTACATCCAGGAAAATCCCCACTCTGTGCAACTGGGGACTTACCCAGAGAAAAGTCAAAGGCATAGTGAGGAAGAGCTAGACATTCACATCGGAGCTCCCCTCTGTAGCCTACGAATTTGAGAGGCATCCTATACCCCAGCAAGATAGCTGCACTGGTTGCTAAAATATTTACTTGCTGGTGAACAGCTGTGGCCCTGGGCCACCTAGTGCCACCAGCTTCCCTTGCTGCACCAATCCCTTCTTTTGTACCAACTTCTTGCTGGTTACTGTTCTAATTTTTCATTGTCTATCTCAGTCAGACTCATACAAAAATCTCCCTGTCCAGCATTTCTACTGTTGGTTTTTCCTAGGGACTTTGGAGGGACACCTGTCTGTTCTCAATCTTTCTCTCTCATTCAGTCTGGCAGCCCCTTGTGGGTACTTCCAGGGACCACCATGGAACTCACCAAGATACTAACAGGGCTCCTGTGGAACAGCCCCCGTAACGGCCCATTCACCAGACCCCTTGTAGTGCTGAAAAGAGATTTCACTGGCAGAGCCAGGGCCCTTGGCAGGGCTGGTGGGAGCTTGCTGACCAAAAGATCATCATTACCTGTGGTTAAATATTTTCAATACAATTCCTGTTGCACCTGCTATAACAGTAACTTAAATATGTCATTCTCAATCAGATCACAGAGAGGTATTTGACTGTTGTAACTAACAGTGCTAGCTTTGGAGTTAGATTTTGTTTCTTTCTTTCTTTTTTTTTTTTTTTTTGATGGAGTCTTGCTCTGTTGCCAGGCTGGAGTTTAGTGGCACAATCTCTGCTCACTGCAACCTCTGCCTCCCGAGTTCAGGCGATTCTCCTGTCTCAGCCTCCCAAGTAGATGGGACTACAGGTGCACACCACCATGCCCAGCTAATTTTTGCATTTTCAGTAGAGACGGGGTTTCACCATGTTGGTCAGGATGACCTCGATCTCTTGACTCGTGATCCACCTGCCTCAGGCTCCCAAAGTGCTGGAATTACAGGCATGAGCCAACATGCCCAGCCGAATTTTCTGTTTTTAATTTAGATTTGCTAACCGTAGCTGTACATCCTCAGTCTGGTTACATAGCTTTTTAAATTCTCACTTTCTTCACTCATGATATAGGAATATTGTTATGTATTTTTGGAAGGAGTAAATGTGATAATCACATGAGGTGATGAGCAGAGGTACTGGAGGGTATAGTGTGGGTTAAGTTCTTGTTGTTGACTTGGCAGCGTGACTATTACTAATATTTCTGAGGACCCGACCTCATATATCGTCTGAAGGGCTCTGGCACTATCCAGCCAGTGCCCAAGGTTTGCCCAAGTGTGACATGCAGGCAAGGCCAGGAGTCTATATTAACATTCGGTACTAACAAAGTCCCTTCTGCATGCACAAGGGTTCTATTTCTGTGGTTACTCAAAGGTCTTGGGCTGTGTCTTTAGCCCCTTTAACCCAGCCAATCTAGAGTATTGTTGCTATCCACAGTGACAATGCTGCCTGGGGTTTGAAGGATTTCTAGGAAACTAACTTTTCCATTATGTCAGTGATCAATTCTTCCACTGAAGTGTTTTGGGAAAATGTCCTTTCAGGAAAAGCTTTTTGTTTGCAAGAATCTCTTGATTCTGTCCTGTGTTGTTGATGTGCTGTAGATTACTTCTGGTTTTACTTGCCATTTTCAGGGGAGGACCTTTTCTATCTTGATTAAGATAAATGTGTCCTTTCTCCTTCAATTTCTGCCCCATATTTGACCATGGTTACCACC
Organism: Alouatta palliata; assembly: GCA_004027835.1. Taxonomy (NCBI): domain Eukaryota; kingdom Metazoa; phylum Chordata; class Mammalia; order Primates; family Atelidae; genus Alouatta; species Alouatta palliata. The sequence goes on from PVKV010015708.1 coordinate 9,146, forward strand.
CACAGAGCCAGGTCAGCATATGAATGACCATAAATCCTCATGTCATGCCAAATTCCATGGTTTCATTATCTGGCACAGAAGGCCACCTCTTTGTGGAACTGTTTGCTAAGCATAGTCTTACAAATGTAAGCACTTTGGAGGCCAAGGAGGGCAGATCATCAGAGGTTGGGAGTTCAAGACCAGCCTGACCAACATGGTGAAACCTCGTCTTTTTAAAAAAATTATAAAATATATTAAAAAAAAAGAAATGTAAGTCACAAAGGATCTGCTCTCAACTCCACTTTTTCAAACCAACATAGAATTACAGGATATTTTTGAGAGAGAAGAGTACATTAGAGGCAATAAAATCTAACTATTTTCTACCCATTGAAATATTTCTTTTCTTAATATCTGTGAACATTGGGCATTAGGCCTCTCCTTAAAAATGTCTAATAATCTCACTATGATAAATATATGTACAAATATATATATTTACATATATATATTCACCCTAATAGCAAAATATGTATTTCAGAAATATATATGAGCAATATATATATAATCTCACTATGAGAAATATATATATAAGTTTATATAAATATACATATATGTTTACCCTAATAGCAAAATATGTATATATTTCTGAAATATATGTTTAAGAAAAAAATATATATATATATTCACCCTAATAGCAGAATGCTTTTCTTAAATTAAAATCTAACTTTCAGTAATTTAAACTCATACAAATGAAATCTTAGTGTAGCCTCTGTCCCAAATCATCTCTATAACATAGGTAACCAGGGTTTATCATTCTAGCTTGCATTTTTTCTTTTAAGAAAAGTTTATTTGAACTCCTGTAGATGCTGAAAACAGGAAGCATCAGAAATACTCAAGTCAGAGTTCCTACCCTCCAGGGGTTAGTGATCCCCTAGGAAAGGCAGACAGACACAGAAGCAAATAGCTTAGATGATCCTGTGGGAAAGACAGTGCTAAATGAAGTGGTGTAGTGACTCCATAGACTCTGGACACCATGTGACCCTGACTAATAGTGAAGGCTTCATGAAAAAGTGAGTTCTCTGGAGAGTCATAGAGGAGCCACACTGAGGCAAGTGAAGGAGAGAGCTATAGAGATTGGGGAATTTAGAGGATGCAACATGAACAAAAGTGCAGACAAATCAATAACACAAAGACTCCAGACCTGAACAAGCCCTTCTAAGGGGCTAGGACAGGAAGTCACAGGTAGACATTTTTCCATGGTCCTATTCTCTTACAGCCAAGTTTCTCTACCACGTAGACATATGGTGCCACATCTTGAGATACAGCACTGAAAACTGTGTTCCATGTCCAACAGAAGTAACTGTCATCCCTGAGGTTGCTCTTCCTTCTCTATTTCCATCTTAATTGATACCACCACCACCATGATTAAAGTACAGGACAGAGAGTCGGAAGAGCAAGCTCAGCCTCTTCTATTTGACTGGTTAGAGATGAGTTATTTAACTTCTTGAAGCTGTAAAACCTTACTTGTAAAATGGGTATAAATAAAAGGACCCACTTCATTGAATTACTAGAAGTATGAAATGAGCATTCTATGCATAGTGCCACACAGTGCTTCACTCATAAGTTCAATAAATAAAACTGCTAATATTATTTATATTAATCACATTACTATTAATAAAATTGTTAATATTAATAAAACTGTTATTTAACAATATATTCTAGTTGAAAACTGGACATAAACAGAAACTTTTTCTTTTTCTTCATTGATCTCTGGTTACCCATAAGAATATGTTAGTCTACAAATGACCCTATTTATGATTTTTTTATTACCATGATGAGTTCTCCTCTAATATATACACACATAATCCTGTCACTTTTGGCCAAATATGGGATCGTTAGATATATAAGGACACACTAAGACAGGGTATATTAATCCACAAGACTGTTTTATAAACATCTTCCACTTTATGCTTACATCTAAGACAAGGTATGATTCAAACTCTTAAAATGCCACCAATAGGAGAAACAACTACTACCAGCAGTGAGGCACTCTTGAGAAGTTGAATACTTTTTATGCTAAACCTTTCCCCCAACAAAAGTTTTTAACCGTGTTTTAAAAATCAGACTTCAAGATGGGCGCCGTGGCTCATGACTGTAATCCCAGCACTTTGGGAGGCCAAGGCCAGTGGATCACTTGAGGTCAAGAGCTTGAGGCCATCCTGTGGCCAACAAGGTGAAATCACGTTTCTGTTGAAAATACAAAAAAGAGCTGGGCATGGTGGTGTGTACCTGTAGTCCCAGCTGATGGGGAGGCTGAGGCAGGAGAATTGCTTGAACCGGGGAGGCAGAGGTTGCATTGAGCTGAGATTGCGCCACTGCACTCCAGCCTGGGTGACAGTGAGAACCGTTAAAAAAAAAAAAAAATTAGACTTCAGCACAGATCTTTTCCCTGGGAGTGCTCCTTTGCATCATTCGCCATTTGAAACCACACTTTCTGTGGTGTGATCAATTGACTGGACACAGCCTGCTTAAGTCTTCTCTACAACTCTTGGCTGTGAAAGTTCCAGGGCCTGGTACATGTGAAGGTATTTCATGACCTCTCAACCAAGCTCCTCCTACATTTTCAGTCGTATTTCCTGATGAACTTGGCTTTGCAGCAGGCTCAGCGCAGGCTATGCTCTTTCCGATCTCTCGCCTCATCCCCTCAGTGTGGAGCAACGGCCTTCACTCACTTCACAGCCCAGCCCCTACCCATCCTATAAGACTTGGCTGAGGACTTTGTGCAGAATACATTTCTCTCTATACTTTTTACAATCTTCTTTCTCTAAATTCCAGGGTGCGTCTACTACTGTGTCTTTCTCCACCTGTGCCCTGGAGATAACTGTTGCAATTATTTGTCACATTATTACAGTCTCCATTTCACCAAGCAGTTATTTTCCTAATTTAGCCATAAGCATCTTGTTGAATAAATAGTAACACTTTAAACTCTTTGTCTATATTCCAACCGTGTCCAAGAACCTTTTCTCAAATAAGCACAGAAAATAGACATCACTTGCCTTTCATGTTATTCCTCTTAGGCACAATTAGCCTTTTCATTTTTCTTAGCGATTCTATCATTTTTCAGATAAGTCCTTTACATTGTTGGTTTGAAATTATATCTTTACATGCTCAGCTTGTCTTTTAGGATGTGAGGCTGTTCAAGGACAGAGGCCTTTTTGTTTATTTTTATCTCTAACTCCTAGGACAATGCCTAGAAGAATGAATGTTAGTTGAAATTTAAAATAGAATAATAATGAAGCAGGCATAACACGTTGCATCTATAGCTACATATTTCCTGAGTATCTCAGTCAGAAAGGTAAGTTTAACACAAACTCTTCAGGTCAATGTAACAATTCCATGCCTAGCCAAAACCCCCTTTGATTCAAGATGAACTAGGAATGCTCATGTTTTCTACTGAAAACTGCCTTACATCTAAATCTAGCCTAAAATCTCTATGGATAAAACTAAGCTTCTCAAAATGTTACTACTATGAGATAAGCATTCTGCTGTCTTCAAACTGTGCTTAAAATCTGGATGAAAGAATGCTGCCTATTGACTAAAAATACATAATTAAAGTTCTCAGCAAATAGAAAATTTAAGACAACAGTATCAGTTTTTCCCCAAAAATAATTCCCTTGGCTGAACAAGTAATTCTTTTCAGTTCTCGCTAAAGTTAATGAATTTTTTAACTATCTTGCACTATTTAACGCTAAATAAACAATCACTACCTGCAAAGTAAAAGAGTGGAATGTAATTCTTCTAGGAGACAATTGTGCCCTAGATGCTATGGGTCAAAAAAGGAGATCTTCTATGTGTTTGATGAGGGTTAGTGAATCCTCTGGCTCCCCCTACCCCAACTCCTTGCTCAGCACCTCCTGTGTCCCTACCCTCCATGCATTCTCGTATATGCTAGTTTAGTAAAATCTAGTTGCAGTGGGGAATACAATTGCCCATTGCCATAAACAGTTGATATTTAATACGGGTATATTGAAAGTGGATGATATGGTTTGGTTGTGTCCCCACCCAAATCCCACCTTGAATTGTAATAATCCCCACATGTCAAGGGCACGGCCAGGTGAAGGTAATTGAATAATGAGGGTGGGTTTTTCCCATGTTGTTATCATGGTAGTGAATAAGTCTCACAAGATCTGATGGTTTTATAAATGTGAGTTCCCCTGTACAAGCTAGCTTGCCTGCTGTCATATAAAATGTGCCTTGTTTCTCCTTTGCCTTCTGCCATGATTGTGAGGCCTCCCCATCCCTGCGGAACTATGACTTCATTAAATCTCTTTCCTTTATATATTATCCAGTTTAGGGTATATCTTTATTAGCAGCATGAAAACAGACTAATACGGGGGGAAGCATAAAGAATTTAAAGATTTTTTCCACTTTAAGCACATGTAAAATCTTCTTTCTTCTTTTTTTTTAGGAGAAGTAGAGGCTGTGATGGTATTCACTCACCTCCTTTTAAAAAGGATGTGACACCCTAAATTGTCACTAAATAATGGAAACACTCAGCTCTCTCCACAAAATTCAGTACTCCACCTCTATTAAGTACTTCTAACCTTATTCTCTCACCTCAAGTTTTCCTGGATTAGAATTTAGAACATTTGCCGGTGATAAAGTTCAGTATTCTTGGAAACTTATCTTATTCTGTGTGCTAAACTGTTATTTGTCTTATTTCTCCAAGGTTCTTCTGCAGATGGTAGATACAGATATTAATAATTGGTTAAACTCATCTCAGCTAATTTGATAGAAAAGCTTTATCCTTTTAAACTTAAATAACATATTAAGCTAGAGAAAGAGCACTGAAGGGCACTGAGAGGGCTAATGAGGTTGGAATTTGTGAGAACAAAGCAGGACTTTGATAGTTATTTCCGGTCAAGAGGACGTTTTGGCTCTCTTCACCTTGTACCACATTGACAGCAGCTGTCTGTTTCTATTCAAAACAAGGCCAGGGGAAAAGAAACCAGTAAGTGCCCCTTTCAATTATCTCAGAGTAATGTCTACTTGAGGGCAGTGGCTTGGTGCTCCTCCTAGGTCTGCTTGGCAGGGATAACCCAGAGGTTAAATGGTTTTGGACAGAACACTTCGAAGCCTTGTGCCTTTAACCGAGTGGATTTTCCTTTCTCTCATAAATCAGACAGACTCCCATGAAGATTTTATAACAGTCCATTTCACCCCTGTGTGAGAGAGAAATGTTATGTTTGTTAATCTTTTCCTTCCTAAAATATTTAAAGATAAGAGAAGTGCAAGAGTTCCACATGGGTGCTTTATAGGTGAATGTATGTGGTGAAATCTGGAATTATATACTTGCTTTTAATGTAAAATTCAGAAGCCATTAACAAACTCTAGCCATAGCTTGATATTAATAGTGTTTCATTTCAAGAAGAAGGATGGAGAGGGAAAAAGTATCTATACCTGAAAGACACTACCAGGAGCTAGAAAAATGGAAACAAAGTGGGGATCCTCTGATCCCAGGAGTCTACATTTTATCTAATGTGGAATTTTTTTTTAAATTTAGATGTTTGGTTCTATTACGGAATTTGTGTATTTGAAAAGAAAATGAGATGATTAAAATAATTAAACAGTGGATACACATTTAAAATTATTAAGGTGTAAGAAGAAAGAAAATGAAAAGCATTAATGTAGGGTAATATAAAACTTTTATTCAAAAAAATCTCAAAATAATAACATAAAAAATGTAGTTGCATCATGTACATGGACTTGAAATATTTTAACACTATGAAATTCCAAAAGCAAAATTATGACTTTTAAAATAATTCTAATGCAAATTTCAACATATTAAGGTCGAAATAAGTTGATCCTCCAGTTTTTATTTTAAATTAAATATTTTATTCTATTGATTTACATTTCTAAACTCTTCTATTTAGCTGAATCTGTTTTGATTTTAAATTTTACTATACTGAAAAGAGGCCATTAGTTTTGTTACTAGTAACCTTGCTTTCGTATTTGATTTCTTTAGTTTAATTAATTGAAGCTTTCCTAAGTTTAAGCCTTGTCAACACTGATAGACAAGATCTTATGCTATTTCTAAATATGATCTGCCCTGATTCTTTCATAACCCATGGATTTTTTTTCTGTATTTTTATTCCTACTTTTCAGCAGTGCAGGGATTAGCCAAGTAAGACTTCCATTTATCTGCAGACTGTCAGCATAGTGGATGAGCTTTGCCATCTGCTTAGCTGACAAAGGTTTTTGGTTGAACATATTGGAAGGGCACCTCTCACTTTGATGATACCACCTGCCAGAACAAAGAAAAGAAAACTGTATACCTGTCTGATACCCACACACCTGATAGGATGGAATCAAAACCAGGTCTGCCAGTCAAACCTGCACAATATTCATTGTAACAAAGATGTAGCAACTAAAGTTCCATTCCTTCACTGAATCATATTTTTGCAGAATGGTAGATGGGGTGGGAGGGGACGATAGATTAAAAGTGATTTTATTTTCATGTTTTTGTTTATGTAGCTCAAATCTGCACAATAAAAATGAAAAGATCAGGCAAAAATTCCTCTTTGCTTCCAGTGATGGTGTCCTCCTTTAAACCCATCTTGACTTCACTTATTCTACTTATAACTTTCAACTTTGCTACATAATTTCTAAGCAACTGCTTTAACCTGTCATGTGATCTATGATCGCCTCCTGCAACATTTAACTCTGTAGGTGATTGATTAACATAAATATTTGGTGAATGGATGCAAAATAGTGAAAGTGTTAGCCTATGCTAATAGAATTGAAGAAGGAAAACACATAAGAGGTACATGTCCAGATGAGAGAATGTATGATTTGATGACAACCAAGAAAAGGGATTCAGATTAGATAGAAGAAACAAATTGAATATGTTTGCATGTGTGTATGTGTGTTGAGGGTACTTCCTTCTGTGTAGATAAATCTGAATATAGAAAATTCACTTCAAGGCCTGGTATGGTGACCTATTATCCCAGCACTTTGGGAAACCAAGGAGGGAAGATCACTTGAGCTAGATTGCTTGAGATCAGCCTGAGCAACATGTCAAAAACCTGTCTCTACAAAAACATACAAAAATTAGCTGGATGTGGTGGCATGTGGCTGTAGTCCCAGCTAATTGGGAGTCTGAGGTGGGAGGATCACTTGAGCTGGGAGGTAGAGGCTGCAGTGAGCCAGGATCATGCCACTGCACTCCAGTTTAGGTAACAAAGCGAGACCGTGTTACAAAAAAAAAAAAAAAAAAAGAAAAAGAAATAGAAAATTGCTTTAAAAATGGCTTTATTTTAAATACAAGTATAAAAATATGTTTATATATATGTTTATATATGTTTATATATACATAATATATATACACATATATATTATATATTTATATATACATTTATATATATGTGTGTATATATATGTTTATATATACATATATATCTTGTAAGACTATTTCTTAGAAAGGGATGTTTTGATTACTTGTCAAGTACTGAAACTACATGGATGAGTATACTTACTTCACAATTGTAAAATGATTTACTACAGATTTATACTCTTCTTACATCAAATTGGGGAAATAAAAGTGAAGACAGTCTCTATTTCGCATCATTGCACTAAATTAATTTAAACTCTTTCTCGGTCTAAGCCATAATTACCCTGAATTTAGATGCTAGAAAACAAAGTTAATATTATTTCCAGATTGCTTTATTATTCTTAGATTATATTTTAGATTGTCCTTTAAATTTTATTGCTACAGCATCTGGAAGAAAATCCTACTATTACTGGTTCAGACCTAACTGTACTGGAGAAGTCTCTAATCTTTCTTGCCCAATCTGTGGCCTTTAGGTATCAACCCCTTTATTCCCTATTCACCAGAACCATAGTATATAGTGCTACACTCCTCTTTCATTTTTTTCTTATAATATGTTGTTCATAATTTCTATATATAAACACACACACACACAAACACACAAACCTTTTTTGCCTTTTTTGCAAATAAGACTGAGAGATTCAGTCTTTGCAAGGTGAGAGTTTTGTGGTTTTCATACCTGTCCCACAGCTTACCATAGCGCCTGATATACAACAATATAGGCATTTGGAAGCTGAATAAAACCTTTAAATCAGTCATTACCCTATGATATGGTTTGGCTCTATGTCCCCACTGAAATCTCATCTTGAATTATAATCCCCACATATCAGCATAGGGAGCTGGTTGGTGATGATTAGATCATGGGGGTGATTTCTCCCTATGTTCTCATGATGGTGAGTGAGTTCTCCAGAGAGATGATGGTTTTAAAGAGTGGCAATGCCCCTTTGCTTGTTCTTTCACTCTCTCGCCACCCTGTGAAGAGGTGTTTGCTCCCCCTTTGACTTCTGCTATGATTGTAAGCTTTCTGAGGCCTCCCCAGCCATGTGGAACTGTTACTTAATAATACCTCCTTTCTTTATAAATTACCCGGTCTCAGATAGTATCTTTATGGCAGTGTGAAAACAGACTAATACACCCTATAATAATTACTTTTTGTTTTTATAACTTCAACTTTTATTTTTGATTCAGGAAGTACATGTGCAGGTTTGTTACATGGGTATATCATGTGATGCTGAGGCTCAAGCAGACTATTTGGATCTAGTGATTCTACAAAAAATTTCGATATCCTAAGTCAGAACCAAGTGCATTTGATTTGGAAGCTTGCAGTTTACAGAATATAAAGTTGGAAACACCACAATGTTAAAGACCTCAAGAGATCAAATTGACAAGCTGATGAATTAGATTTCATCATGAGTATCACACCAGATAAGAAAAAATTATATAGTAGATAGTATTAGTATGCTAAAAAATGGAGGTGCAAATCAATATATTTGCCCCCAAAAGAATGAAAATGGTAATGTTTCCAGTTGTTAAATGTCTCTTATGAACCAAGCATAGAGCTCAGTGTTTTACGTGTCTTATCTTTAGTCTTCACTGAAACCACGCCAGGTGGTTTTACTTCCATTTTCCAGATGAACAAAGGGAGGTTCAGATTGTTTATTATAAATAAGCAGCAAAATTAGAATTTGAAACAAAGACTCATCTGATCCTAAGATTATTTCCCTAAGCCTCTCATTCGTAACTAAATCATGAAAGTATAAAGTGATTTGGAAGAGGAAAGTAGATGTCATGAATATTTTCAGTCCTATTCTTGTTTCAGAACACATTGTTCCTATGATACTAGTCATATTATTCTCCTATTTAAGGCTTAAACAAAAGATAAGTAGGCAATAATACTAACCCATATTTGTATGGCTTGTAATATTTTTATAGCTTACAATATTTTGTAGTTTAAATGTCATTACATGTTGTATTCTAGCTAAATTTATTTGGGTGTTTGTTTGGGTTTAAGGTATTTCCAGAACTATTGCTGCTTAAATTAAAATCCAGAAAATTATAAAACACTTCCTGGAAATGGATTTGAAACCTCACCAAATTAGTTTGGTTTTCCTGTCCAAGCCTATTTTCTATCCAGAATAATTTTATGTTTTTATATAAATAATTTTACATACATATTTGATATTATATAATAGTATATATGTAATTATATAATGATATTTATGTATTTTATATGCATAGGTAAAATATGTGTTAGTAATATGTATCAATTATCAAATAATCATTTTATATAATTAATCTTTTTTAGAAATTGGTTATGGGAAATAAAGCCAAAAGTTTTGTGAACGATTCCTTGAACCATAACATGGGTACCTACATCCTAAGAGACAGCCTCACAAACTTTGCATTCTCAGGTAATATGGAAAAGATAAATCACTCCTCCTATATATACTGACCCTGAAATCTAGGTAGGGGGATATACACATGAGTATATTTGGAACAGTAAAGCTTATCACCAAAATTTAGATTGAGCAATTAAGTAACAGAATTTTACTTCATTAAGTGTTATATTGGGAATAAAGGAAGACAGAAGATAATATTAAATATGACTCCTCAGTTCAGGGACGTGCAGTCAGGTAAATAAGATATAGTTCAGACAATAACAAATAGAGTAAAACAAATTCCCAAGTGTGTGGTATAGACAAAAGAGATGGAGTCAGAGAAGCAAGAGATTATTGGAGGTGAAATGAATAACAGAAAATGCTTTATGAAAGATAAATATTTTGAATTAGGTATAAATGGATACGCAGTGTTTTGGAATAATGACAAGAGAGTATTCCAGGTTTAAAAATAAGTGTAGATGTGACAGTGCAAGGAATGTGAGAAGAATTTGAATAGCACAGTTGGGTTGTACCTGGGAATTGGGAAAGTTGAGAAACTGGAGAGGTGTTCAAGAGGCAGCTTAAGCTGGTTTCTAAGCTATGTGTCTATCTTCATTGGCTGACCATAAAACAGTGCTTTTGGTAATCTAGAATATATTTTAGTTTTGAGCATCAGGAGATAAAACAAAATAAAAGTAGAAGAAGGACTTTAGAAAAAAAAGTGTTCCAAAAAGGCAGAGTGGGCATTTTTCCCTCAAATTCTGAAAATGTGAAAACTTTAAATTACAGTAAGCAATTTCAGATTTTAAAAATTATGTACAATAGCTCAAAAAGAGTTCCCTATTCAAGGCTCCGTAATTGAATAACTTAAAAAATTCTAAAATCATGAAAATGTAATTTTGCTTTTTACAAACACTTTCATATCCCATTAAAAATTTGTCATTTATTTCGTAAATGTTGTTCATAGTCTTTTTTTTTTTTTTCCTAACCACATCCTGGGGTTTTTTTTAAATTTATTTTTTATTATATTTTAAGTTCTGGGATACATGTTCAGAACGTGCAGGTTTGTTACATAGATATACACGTGCCATGGTGGTTTGCTACATCCACATGGTCCTTTCCTTTACATAAATGAATTATGCATGACGTTAGTGCATAAAAGCATTTTTCTTCCTATGGTGTGAATATATTAAGGATCAATGTCATTTCAAAATACAGTTTTTGTGAAAAAAAGGAAAAGTTTTTCAAGTATTAAAAATTACAAAGCCAACAAAAACACACTTATTTTTGATATTAATACTTTTGCCCCCTTAGCCAAAAATTATTTTTAAAGAAACTCATGGAATTATAACATATGGGCAGAAAATGTTGAATTTTACAAAATTTAAAAAGCACTGCATAATATCAAATCCAAAGGAAATGTAACTATACAGAAAGGATTGGATAACAGGTATATCTATCAAACAAGAGGCTCTTTGTTTATCCAAGAGTTAGTATTGCTTTGTGAGTACTGTGAAGAGAATTTGCATTAATAGGATAAAAGTTCTATTGTATACATTTATTTATTGTCAAATGAGTTTTTGTTATTATTGAATGAATGTTATGCTTTTTACATTTTAATGACATGTTAGAATGTGGAACTTCCTGTCTTTCCTTGCTTCTTATACAAAAATAACCTACTCTCATAATATTACTCTAATTGATCACCTGCACAACAGCAGCAATAATTTATTAGGCAGAATAAAATACTTCGGGCGAAGTAAATGATGTTTTATTAAAAACTAATATCAAAAAACAAAAGTTTAAGGATAGGAAAAATGAAACATGTAAATTCATTAACACAGAGCTTAAGGAAGATGAAGATATTTAAAGTTTTGGCAAGCATTGCAATATTTAGCTGAACATTTTCATATGTAATTAGATTACGAAATAAAGCCAGCTGGCTTTGTAAAGTTTTAAATACTGTGCGAACGCAGAAGCATATGGTCTTTTGATGGTGTCAACTGATTTCAATCTAGGTAGGATATTTACATGTTCCCAATAGTTACAGATTTCTGAAGAGATTTTTCCATTGGCTATAAATAATGGTCAGTATAATATTTGTCTGACCTACGTCAATTATTTAGCTACTTCTGTATGTTCCAAATACAACAGAAATGCCTCATTATTTACTTTTGTCACTCATTTAGTGAAGTTATAGATGACATTTGTTTTAAGATTTTTGAATATTTAAAAATAAGTATAATTAAGAGATTAGAACTTGCCTAGAAACTTTCTCTAGTTTTGGAAAGAATATTAAAACAAAAATGATCAAGCTTCATAGTTAATAAAGATTGCTGTTGCTGAAATCTATATTATTGATTTTTTTCTTCAAACGTTACAAATCCCTAAGCTTTCATGAAATATGTATCTTCGAGTTCCTCTCAAACCTTTCTTTTCTTAAAATTAATAAAATAATTACAATAACATAGAGACAAAATATTATTTTATAATAGTGGTTTTGTAATAGTGGTTTATTTATAATTAATTTATGTAATTTATAATTTATAGTGATTTTATTATCACCTTTGACTCCACAGTCTCCTCAAATGAAGAATCTCACTATATTAATTTAGACATACTTTTTTTGTCTTTAAAGACTGAACACTTTTCCATTTTCCCAATGCCTTAATTAGGAAAAGGTAATTATTAGAATGTGTGGATTCAGTCAGAGTACACACCCTTCTTTTGCATATTAGTCTGTATTCAAAAAACACAGGTTTAAAATTTGCCATCCAGCTTCAAATAAGGGACACTGACTTTACAGTACTCTTCTTTACATTTGAAAACTATGGCTAATTCCATGTTTCCTTTACCTTTTCTGTTACATTCAGTATACAGAACGTAGACACATTTTTAAAAGGAATATATTTCAGAATTAAACAAGCAGGCACCATTCAAATCCCCTTCTACATAACTATCCCAGAACAGGCCCACATTTCAACAAACTTCATGCTATGTGGTGAGAAGATTCTCAGTTGAAAAATTCAAGTATTCTCAATTTTGCCTAAAAATAAAGTACGAACTTTTAAGCCTGGCAGCTAGTGCAGCATTCCATGCTTTGTCTTTAACGTTCAACCTCTCAACTTCAACCTTTCATCTTATTATTCCTCGTTACAAATCATCTATTTTGTCGCAAAATTCCCACGTTCTCCCCTCTAGGGGCCGTACTGTACAAAGTTTCATATGCCTCTTCCATTTTTGCATACCACATTATTTTATCATTCAAGGTTATTGAGCTCCTTTTGTAAGCTTTCTCTAATCTCCAGCACTTAAAATGCCCCACACTCTCTGTCATAGTGCTTCATGTCTGTTATTTAACTTACTCATTTGTAGCTCTACATCTGTCCAAATTTATCTGCGTATTGGTTTATTGGATTCGTGGTTTCCTAAAAACATACTCTGTGCTTTCTAATATTATTGGAAATATCTATCACTCAATTTTATTTGATAAATGACTTTTCCCTTGTCATATTTTGTATCTGACCTATTCAAATATTTACCAAAGAGAGGAAGCAACACAGAACATATGCTAGGTGGTTTGTTTGCATGTCTTTGTAGTATTTGATAAAAATAAATAACTACTCCATTACTGTTAATGTCTATAAATAAGATAAATACATATTCATTTTCTAATTCTTGGAAAAATCATGGTTTAGGATATGAAACTAAGTATTTTTCTCTCAATTTTTATGCGGTAGAACACATTTGGTGCTAAACAATGACCTATAACTTTCCTAACTGGTTTTGCATTTGCGAGTCTGAGTCTTCTTGAATTCTTTATTTCAACTATGTATTGAATATTTGCTTTGTTATCAACATATTTGCATATGAGACCTTCTGCGTTAACTCTCACTTTCACATAACTAAGTTATCTCTTAGCAAAAGCTATCTCCTATCAGTGGATATTAATATGAACTAGAAAGTACAAAATAAACATTGCATCTTTTCTGCTATTGAATATAGAAGCTCCCCAAAGCGCTGTTTGTATGAAATCAACAAAACACATGAAATTGCCATATGGCAATTGCTTTGAATTGTTCACACTTTTTCAGTGGAGTCCACTTATTTATTAAAATCAAAGTAAAATCTTTGCAGCCTCCTTTCAAAAAGGAATAAAGGAATGGTATGTAGAAATAGGATAATCTTATTTTAAGAACTGTAGTTTACTTTGGATGACTTATTTTAGCCTCTTTCACACTCCAGACAACACCGTCAGATTTAGCCATACACTGAACTTCTGGGGAAAACAATTAAAAATAAAATGACAAGTGAGCATTTAAAATTAATGTAAAACTGTCAGCAAACATTTGCCAATGTAATATCAGAACTTTTGTAATTATAAATAGTAAGCAAGAAAGCTCAAGTTGCATGGGTCAACAAATAAAATATTCTTACAGTGAAAAACAAAAATTTAAAAGCACGAAGAAAACTTATTTTCCAAATCACTTCTGCACTGCTTGAAACTAATTGTTTTCATCCTAGACTTTAGAGACATCCATTCTGACCAAATTATTTGACATATTCAGAGAAAACAAATGTGAAACTCTTTGAGATTACTTGCACAAATATAATGAAATAAATGACTATAGCAGCTCTTCAAAGTGGTCAACAATAACACACAAGAAAATGAGAATCTTACCTATGTGAACAATTAATAACAGAAGATTGAATTTGTAGAATATTTGGTGAACACTAGAATATACTTTATAAATATTGATAAAAACACAAATTCTATATTATATGTCCCTTAAAAGTTTTTAGAAATGTTTGTCAATGAATGAAAACCTTGATTCTGTTTGATTGAATCCATGTGCATAATGCTCCTGTTCATGAGTCCAAGCATGACTTTAGAGTATACAATCTAATTCCATGATTTAAGATCTTGATGTGCCCATTTGCAGACATTTCTTTAATTTTTCTGACATGTTACCAAAATATTTAGATAAGAATGCTCCACAAATATTGCTGCCAGAGGAATTCTAATTGCTTTCACAGTGTAAGTGCGCTGAGGGCAGGGGCTTTGCTCTTTCTTTGTTGCTGTTCCTCAGGGACAGTGTGTGGCCTCTAATGGCTGCCTAGCATGAAGACAAAAGACTTGTCACATACAGGCAGGGAGTGGAACTGTGTCAAACAAGACACCTGTTGTTTTTTTTTTCTTCAATGTCATTTCAGTGAGGAAAGACTCTTTCTGTGAAGAAAATAAGTTCTGTAAATTATTATCATCATGGCGTAGAAGAAAAATTACCACCAAGCTACAGAGAAAGACACAATAGAGAGAATGCCGGCACAGAACACTCACTTTTAACTATTTCTCTTAAAAAACTGACAGTGGACATTTGGCAGAGAACTCTGGAGAGAAGGAAAGCCTTCCACAGGAGAAAAGATGCAGCACGACATGACTTTTCTTTGAATAAGTCTATTACCAAACAAAAATTATTATGTGACGAATCGTAAAAGACTTGAAGCAAGAATGAATCCTTCAGTACAAAAAATATCAGAGTTTAGCAGACCAGGAACATTTGCACAGTCCAACTGAATCCCTAAAATAATGATTGTCTTAATCACAATAAATAATAGTAACACCAGCTATATGGGGATGATTACATGGAAATGCTTATACTATTAATTACATTCAATTATATTTAGGCCTAATGTAGTATAAATTAACTTTTAAATAGCATTTCTAAAATTTGGCTTTGGTTATGGAAAAAACATCTTGTAATCTTCATACAGCTACAAGTTAAATAAATCATACCTCTATAGTTTTGAAAAAGTGCACGAAGGAAAGATGGTGAATTTATTTGAACAATATAGCCAAGTTTCCCATGTCCAGCATGAATAAGAACAGGTAAGTCTTTACTGATCTCTGTCTAAATAAAAATAAATTCTGGCTAGGTGTATAATTTGTTATATTTCTATTGACCAGCCTTTAACTCATTATGCTACTGTGATTAAAGACAAATTAAGCATAACAATTGATATACCATTTCATATAATTTCAATTCAAATATTATAAAATCATGCTACCTATTGCCTACTATTTTAAGAATTTTATTCTATATTTTAAACTGACACATAGTAATTATACATATTTATGCAGTACGAGGTGATGTTTACATACAAGTATACATTGCGTAATGCTCAAGTCAGGGTAGTTAACATCCTCACCACCTCAAACATTTGTCATTTCTTTGTAGTGAGAACATTCAAATCCTCTCTCATAGCTATTTTGAGATATACGATACCTATTACCTGATTTTTTTAAATGATGGTTTAAAGGCTCCCAGTATGCAGAAGATGTAAACTCATTTGCAAGGGCATTCGCCTCAATATACAAACCATCCTGATAAAGCTTCTGTAGGCTACATTGTTATTGCTTAATTAATACAGCCAGGATCCTAGTGCTGACAAAGCAGAATTCTTACAAGCAAATATTTATCTTCTATTTTTTATATGCTTATCTCTCTCTCCAAATCAAGATTTGATGAATATCTATGTGAGAATATTAATTAGTTCACCAGAAGAAATTGGAAGGAATTGCAGGTAATGATATCATAAAACAGCTTCAAGCCCTCTGTAAGTAGGTCTATATATATTTATTTGCTAGTTTGCAATCACTGCTGAAAATATTTTGGACTAATGAATGATACCCCTGTTTCCACAGTCAACTAAGGATAAAAACTTACATTTGGATGTCTTGGGAATTTAATGGTTTTTAGTAAATCTTTTACAGTTTCAAGGCAGTTTAATTAGTCTTCCTGTATGAGCTGAAGCTGTATCATTTTAATAGCTGTTAAAAACCCACTGAGTTTTCTTTTTAAACCTCTAAAATGCAGAATAAGTAACTTGTTTTTCAGACAACCTCCTGGGCCATATCTTTCTCAATGAAGGAGCAATTGCCCCATCTGTTATCCATGCATTCTATAACTATATTGTAGAGCAACATTTTTACAAATTGCAGTGCCTATATGAGAAAGGAATAGAACAATGGGAGAAAAAGCAGACCCCGGAATGATAATGAATTCCAAACTGATGTGGAGAATTGGATATGCAAGTGAAAACTGGTAAATTTAGAACCTTAACTCACACCATCCTTTAAAAAATAAAAGCAAATGATTTATGGAGTGGATATGAAAAACAAAATTTTAAGTAATTGAAAAAAGTGTAAGAACAACTTTTTATTTTAGGCACCTAGGCCACCCAAAACCAAGGTGTGTAAAATATAGGGACTGAGTGGGAAATTAACAGCTGACTCTGGTTAACTGTTCTAATAGCTTGAGTGAGTGACAGAGAAACGTTTCCTGGATGGAGAGCATTGAGTGGATTGAAGAAATAAGTGAAGGAGCCAGCCTTCTCCACATCACAGATATTAGAGGGCCTGATTTCTGTCTAATGAGCTGAAATAATATTCACAAGAGACCCATACATTTTTTCAAAAGAATTATGTCTTATACCACCAGTATTTAACTTCCTTGTACTAGGAAAGTGGTGCTGGAAATGAAGAGAGATGGAGAGATGTGTGAATGTATTTAGAAGTAAAGAGTGTATGGTAATAAATTAGATAGGATAAGTAAGGAAAAGACCACAAATGAATCTTAATTTTCTGGCTTGTGAACTAAAGCTATTTTAATTTTTCTATTTTTACTTATTTATTTTGACATTTTAAAATTTAACTGTACTTGAGTACCTTATTTCATTTATATCAATATACTGCTGGGTAATTGCTAAATTTGTATTCAGGATATCTGTTTATACATTTACAAATGAATATAATCTCATTTTAATTTTGAATGTGAGTTGTCCTTGGCTGATTTCTCTGTCAGGGTTTTGTTTATCTCATAGGATGAATCAGGAACTTTTTTTTAAGTTTAGAAAACCTTAATAATATTGGAATTACCTGTTCTTCAGCTGTTTATTTCCATCTATTTTGAAGCTGAAGTCTTCCTTTTTTGGAGAATGGAAGGGCTCTATATTTTGATTACCTTTTCTATTTTTTCTGTGGTTATTAGTCTATACAGCTTTACTACTTTGTGAAACAATTTTGGTAGTGGATGTTTTTGCAGAAAAGATATCCTACCATATAATTTCATGTATTACTACCTTTTAAGTTTTAGATTCTACACCACATTATTTTTAACATCTAAATTTTTATCACAGTTGCTGTTAAGTCATTTCTTTCTCCTGTTCTTGTGATCAGACTTGGTAAAGACTTTATAGCTCTTTTCAGGAACCAGCTTTCAGCTGTCCGCATGTTTTGTGTTTTATCCACTTTCTCCTTTTGTTTGTATTAAGTTCTTCAACATTTTAGGATATTTTTTATTATATTTTTAGACTCTTGAATTGTAGTCATCTCTCATTTCTTTTAAATATTCATTGTGTTCTAATAGAGACATTAATTGCAATAAATTTTTCTTTAGTTGTTTAAAATACTGTACAGGTTTTCATTATATGCCCCAATTTTTATTCATTTACAGAGAATGACAATTTTAATTTTGATTCCCTATTTAATGAAGAAGATGCTTAAAGATGACTGGCATTTATATGATTTCAAATAAAGAATCCCTAGGCAGGTAAGACAAGACAACGTGGTAAAGAAAAGGTATTTGTGCTTAGTATATATTTTTGATGCATTTGGGGGCAAGACAGTAACCAAAGATAATTCATACTTTTAAAAATTATTAGCTTTTCTTGGTGTCCTAATACATGGTCTGTCTTTGGGAATGTTCCGTGAGTATTTGAAATAATGAATTATTTGGTCAATTGATGACAGAATATGAGGTTTTTCTGTTATTCAAATCTTTTAAAATTCTTGGTTATTTTCTTTTTATATAACTGTGGAAGATGTTATAAGTCTGTCAGTAGTATTAATGACATTTCCATTATAAAAGTTTTTACTTTCTTTGGGTCCACCTGTGCTGCGTGTATAAACTTTCATACATTTCTATTTTTTTACATTATTTTCCTCTTTATGAAATACCAAAGATCTTCCTTTTATCTTAAAAATTGTAAAATATTCTACTTTACACTGCTTTTTACTTTAATATTTTTGACTTTAAATTTCATATAATCTGATATTGCCAGAATTGCCTCTTCCTTCCTTTCTTTCTCTCTCTTCCTTCCTTCATTTCTTTCCTTCTCCCTACTTTCCTCCCTTCCTCCCTCCCTCCCTCCCTCCCTCCCTTCCTTCCCTTCTTCCCTTCTTCCCTTCTTCCCGATCAGCTCCGTTGTGGAGATCCCAACCCAGTGGCACTGAAGGAATTCAGAAACTGACACAAAGATATGGGGCAAAGTGAGATCAGAGGCTAACAGACTTCCACGCTGAGCGCTTCAAGCAAAGGCTGACCCACGTATTTATTCTCTGAACAGGTGATTATTACTAACAAACAGGTGTTCTGTGTTTTCTCATAGACCCAAGATAAACTAGGCAGGCAGCTGGTGCCTGCTTACCACTGATCTAAGACAAACCAGAAAGCGTTGTCCATGAGGGAGCAATGGGGCAGGACCACACATCCCATCTTTAAAGAATTGGTTTTACTAGTGTATGATATACATTGTCCACCATTTTTGAACACCGTGAGCAGTTTTCTGCTTGTGGGCTGTCTTGGTTTTCCTTGCTGTCATTCTCAGTAAGCAATATAATTCATCATACATGTTAGGACCTGTTCTCAGCACCTCCCTTCCTCACTCCCTCCCCCACCTTTCTTGCTTTCCTGCTTTCTTTCTCTTGCTTGCTTTCTCTAATTGTTTGATCCATTCTTGCTCATTTCTTCTAGTCAGGCTTTCTCAAATATTCTTTATAGGAGTAATTATTAGAAAAAGGATATAGCTGTATTTTGTTTTTTAAAAAAATCTTTAAATATTTATTCTTTAAAGAATATCAATTCAATCATATGTTGTGACATTTTTATCTCAGCTCTGCTAATATTTCTTTATTTTACTTTCTTGTGTTTCCTCTTTTGCCAATTCTTATTTAACTAATTGTGGAATTTAAAAAATGTTATACATCATAATAGAATGCCCATACTATTTGGATATTCTACTCTATATTTTTGTGTTGCTAATATTTGAATATCCTGACAATAAATAATTTCTATCAGTATAACAAACAGAATCTTATCTCTCATTCTCCCTCACCTTCCATATGCAGAGCAAAGAATGCTATGTATTTTAACCCAAAAGATTAAAAAGATTGATATAAAACAATCCAGAAAGTTCATTAGTCCAGTTGGAATATATTTATCTGGTAGCTTTTATAACCAAAGTACTGTTTCAGTTACTGTGGGTACAGCAATAATGACCATCTTTCTGACTTCATGGAGCTCATATTACATTTCTAGTGGGAAAGAGCTTGTATGCTAGTTAGGAAACATATATATATATATATACATATATATATATATATGTATATATATATATATACTAAAATGAATAAAAGTAAAGTCAGATAGGAGGATAGAATGTTCTACAGAATTTGACTGTAAGTTGGACAGTCAGGAATGTCATTACTGCTCAGCTGATATTTGAATACAAATATGATTCATTCAAAATGATTCTAAATTTATCATAAAAATTTAATTCTAATAATCATGATTTTATTAAAATGAATAAATGGATTAGATGAATTAAAATCCCAAGATATATCAATAAACTTAGCGATAGACCTAGTGTTAAAACATCTTAGATGTCTACTCTAAGCATTTGATGTCTACTTCCTTACAATAAACTAGAAGCGTTTCTCACTAGAAATGTACAATGGCTGATGTACCCATTTGTGCTGAATGAACTGATTTAGAGTAAGAAACTAAGGTATCGTGAATTCCATATTTCTGTTTTGTGTATGAAGATGAATATGAGAACATGCTTTGGCGTATCAACAGAAAAAGGTAGGGCTGAAATTACATAATAGTGCTCTGTGAGGGAAATAACAACAACAAACCCCACATCGAATAAACAAAATCAGAAAATATATTCCCTGTTAACAAGTGAACTGTTTTCTGATTCTTAATTGACTACCTATCAGTCAAAAGAGTCAGAATTCAGTGATTCTTGTGGCAGATGTAGACTTGATTGTGTGTGAAGTAACAAAGGACACGTTCAACTTAGAATATAGACAATGAGGAGACTGGTGTGCCTTCCCTTTCTTCAGTAAATGAAACATAACATATTGCAAGTATCATTTTGAGACAGACACTCACTTTGAACTGGCTTTCATATTGAAATGTAAGTCTTTGAAAGTTTTTGTTTAAATGTTTATATCAAGAATCTTATAGGTTAAGATGCTGTAACAAGTCAGTCAAAGCAGTGAATTAGACAAAACAATGGAAGGTTTTAGGTTTTATAATATCACAGTTTGTTATAAGTAGACCCAGCATTGTAGAGAATTCCACCTCTTCCATACACTCCTATATTTATAAGCTCATTATGGATACCTCAAGTCTTTACATTTCCCAGGGAAAAGAGAAAGACACCAAGGGAGTTCAGGTCCTTTTGTCTGAAAGTCAACTGCGCCTGGAACATATGACTTCTGCTCACATCTGGTTGACCAACACTTAATCATGTGACAACCCCAAGTTCCTGGAGTGGCTGAAAAATGCTGTCTTTATATGCTCAGTTATGTTGCTAGTTACAGATTATTTATTTTAATTGTTCATTTTTATTATTAGTTACCAGGAAGATAATATTAATATAATTAAAGATTTCTTTGATGAAAAGAATTATATATAATTCTATCATAAGATTCTAATCTTTCTGTTAGCCCAGATCTGTGGTATTCATTACTAAATCATTTGTATTTATGTATTTGTTAAAATAACTACATTTCTCCTAGCTAGATTATCTAGGAAAGCCCTCACATGTAAGCAAAAGGACCCCAAGATGGTTCATTTGGGCATTTTTTGTCATAGTGGAAAAAAAGGAAACAGACATCAATTGGAGAATAGGTATAAAATAAGTAATTTGATTATATGTATGTTAAATTAATATTATATATATCTACACACACCCACAAATATACATACGTATACATAGCTAATAAATTATAATTTTATAATTATATAATGAGGAATCTTTTAAAAACATAATTTAGTGAGTATTTTGAATTTCAAAAACATCTTGTAGAACAGCACAATTTAGATACATTTTTGAAATTTTTAAATTGTGAATACTGTAACAAAGTGTAATGGTATAGAGTCACTAGACCGAAAGTCTCTGGAGAGTGAAGATGGGAGAACATATTGGGAGTGTTAATTCAAAAGGAGATTGCTTTTCTACATAGTGATTTACTTTTTCTAAAATTTCTAGAAGTGGGATGATAAAATGTTAATCACAGGTTGTGGAATTCAAATGGTTTCCACAATCGTTTTTCATATTTTGTAAGTTTAAAATTGTTTTTCTCAAGTTGAAATACAAAGGAATACATTCTGCTTAAATATATCATTCTTTTGAACCCCTACACATGTAAAAACAAATTAGTAACTATTGCCTATGATTGATTTATCATGGGAATTCTGGAACAAAAGTCAATCAAAGGTGACTCAGATTTCTTAAGTGAGTTTGTTCAAAGAATATCAGTGTTATTTATGGGAATAACAAATATTTAGACAAATCAAATTATATATATGACAAATTGTTGAATTGATTAAATATGAAGTCATTAGAAATTCAGGTGTCAGATTATGTCAAAATTAGGAAACTATTTTAAAACTACACACCCAAACACATTTCAAATTATATGTGTAATTTGGAAGCTTGTATGTTTGATGTAAATAATATATAATTTTAAATCACAGATATATAGTTTACATATATAGTAAAACATGCATAGTTTTAGAACTTATATGTGTACAGTATTTGACATTAGTTATTTATATTTTTCTTTCAAAATCTAACTTGTGTATTCTAGGTTTCTGAAAATAAAAATATTGGAAAGTAAAGTACTGACAAACTGATAAATCCTCATAGAAAAGTTTAGAATTAAAAAAATTTTAATAGAATCCCTTTAGCCCTTTTATTTTTCTTATTGAGCTTCACAAATAACATCATGCTGGAGAGTCAGGGACAAGGAAAAGTTATCTTCTCTGAAGCATAGCAACAGAGGAAGATGTTATACAATGTATTTATTATCTATTTTCCTACTGAGCTTAAATATTTTCATATAGTTTTCTTCAGTAAGCTGAAGAGTCTTTATTTAACATAAGATTCTTAAATAATTTATTTTCAACAAAACATTAGAAATAATACTGAAGCAAAATCAATTATTTAATATGGGAAAATTTAATTATTTACATTTTACCTAGGAAGTAATAATATGATCCCCTATATCAACTGAGTAAAACATCTTAAAGGTTGTTAGGTGGTGTTTCATTATTATATTTTAATCTTCTTTGTGGCTGTTGTTGTTTGCATAAAAATATAAATATTGACAAAAAACACATAGAACTGCATTTATATTAACTTCTGAAGATATTTACTGAGTACATGAGACAAATCCAGAGGCTGGATTTTCTAGTAATTTTATTTATAAAAAGCTCTTCACGTTGGTAGCTTATTGTTGAACAATGTGAATAGTTTGGTACTTTCTCTGGAAGAAATGTAAGGGAACAGGAACTATTACCAAAAATTTAATTACTTCATGTATTACTATAATTTCATCAATATTAAGAAAACTGAGCACAAATTTATAAAGCCTTTATATTTTCACTTAATTTTAAAAAGCAATCACATTTCTTGCATGAATGCTGATTCATTTTAATTTTTCTCTTGGATTTCTAAACCAAATAAATAAATTTGATAAAAAGAAAACTCTTTAAACTGTATATATAATATTTCAACTTTTTCAAACTTCTTAAAATGACAATCTTCAACACAAGTATTTTAAAATGAAAGCATAGCTAATAGGATACAATATTTTATATTTGGAATTGCTGATCCAATTTTAGGTAGGACAGCCAATAAGTTATTTTCACAATTACAGTTACCCTAGTTTTCATTAGATAAGCCAGTTTTATATAGAAAAGGATAATCAGCTTTACATTGAAGAAATTAAGAAGGTGCAGTGGCATACAAAACACATTACAAAATAGAAACATCCTAAATTATCTATTTTTTTAAATTTCTACTTTACATTGTTGGAAACATACATTTAATATAAGTGAATTGTAGATTTTAGAGGATAGAAGAAAATGTAGATTTCTGCTTTTGATTGTGATGTTGAAGATACTAGACACTTTTTCCAATAGGCAGGGGAATAAAAGATTAATTACAAAAATCTAACATTTTAAAAAGACATAAGAAATCATCCGAAGTCAATGCAGATCAGATATGACTGTTTCCCTCTTGGGCAAACAGTATCCGTCTTGCTGTAGTCTTAAGGACTCTGCAAAGGAAAGCAATCATTACAGCTTTGACAGTCATGTGGGATGGTTTGGCTTACTGGACTCCACGGGAGCTCAAGAAGGACAGATTTTTTTTTTAATATAAAATATTAATATTTGCTGAGTAATGGATTGGATGGAAGTCTGGAGATTTGGGCTGAAAAAGAAGTTGAAATTTTATCCATTCCCAACGTATTTGAAGCCACAGTCTTTCTTGCAATAGACCCACAGATTAAAAAAAAAAATATTCGATAGGTTTTTGGGTAACAAGTGGTGTTTGGTTTCATGAACAAGTTTTTTAGCAGTGATTTCTGAGATTTTGGTGCACCCATCACCCGAGCAGTGTACATTGTACCCAATTTGTAGCCTTTTACCCCTCACCCCTCCCACACATTCCCCAGAGTCCCCAAATTTCACTGTATCATTCTTGTGACTTTGTGTCCTCATAGCTTAGATCTCATTTATGAGTGTTGTTTGGTTTTCCATTCCTGAATTATTTCATTTAGAGTAATGGTCTCCAATTCCATCCAGGTTAGTGGAAATGCTATTATTTCATTCCTTCTTATGACTATTATTCCATGGTGTGTTTGTGTGTGTGTGTGTGTGTATATACACACATATGTATATATACATACATATCACAATTTATGTAACCACTTGTTGATTGATGGGCATTTGGACTGGTTCTATATCTTTGCAATTGCAAATTGTGCTGCTATAAACCTGTGAGTGCAAGTATCTTTTTCATATAATGACTTCTTTTCCTCTGTGTAGGTACCCAGGAGCAGGATTGCTGGATCAAATAGTGGAGCTTACTTTCAGTTCTTTAAGGAATCTCCGGTTTTCCGTAGTGGGTGTACTAGTATACATTCCCACCACAGTGTAAAAGTGTTTCCTTTAGACCATATCCATGCCAACATCTATTATTTTTTGATTTTTTGATTATGGCCATTCTTGCAGGAATGAGATGGTATCACATATCACATTGTGGTTTTGATTTGCATTTCTCTGATCATCAGTGATGTTGAGCATTTTTTAATGTTTGTTGGCCATTTGTATATCTTCTTTTGAGAATTGTCTATTCATGTCCTTAGCCCACTTTTTGATGGAATTGTTTGTTTCCTTGATGATTTGTTTGAGTTTCTTGTAGACTCTGGTGTTAGTCCTTTGTTGGATGTATAGATTGTGAAGATTTTCTCCCATCCTGTGGGTTGTCTGAACAAACCCACAGTTACTGTCCACCAGATACTGGAAACAGAGACAAACTCATTGTAATAGAAGCCGCAACCCAGTCCTGATTGTCTTGATCCAACTCAGTTCTCCAGCAAATCAAGATAACCATAACCAATACTATATTCGTGATGGACTAAAATAAGGGCCTTCTCTGGGGAAAATTAACATGAAGTATCTATCTATAAACCTGCATGTCAAAGAATCCTTTTCTGTTAGCAGCATCCAGCATACAATAAAATATCATGTCATCAATATTAACTTTTATTCCATTGTCATAAAACTTAGTTTTTTATAACTTGAATTCTTTGAAACATATTGACAACTGTTTTGTGGCTAAGAATATGTTCTATCTTTGTAAATGCTCTACATGCACTTAAAAATAATACCTATTTTTCCATTTTGGGGTAAAGTGTTCTATAAATATTAATTATGTCAATTTGGTTTGATAGGGTTGCTTGAATCTTCCATACTCTTACTGATTTTCTGTCTGCCTGTATTTTTTGAGAGAGGGGTATTGAAATCTCTGACTACAATTGTGGACTTGTCTGTTTCTTCTCATAGAATTGGAGAGTAATTTCTCCTCACAAAAATGGGAGACAATCTAGTAGTTCTTGAAATATCCATTGAAATAAGAATATAAGTATAGATGCAATACAGGCAGCATTTATTCTGACAAAGATAACTTCTTATCAGAGCTACTATATTCTGTTGAATATTTTTTTATACATACTTTTTATTGCATTTTAGGTTTGGTGGTACATGTGAAGAACATGCAAGATTGTTACATAGGTAAACACATGGCAGTGTGATTTGCTGCCTTCCTCCCCATCACCTGTATCTGTTATTTCTCCCCATGCTATCCCTCCCCAACTCCCCACCCCCTGCTGTCCCTCCCCTTTTTCCCCCCGACAGACCCCAGTGTGAGATGCTCCCCTCCCTGTGTCCATGTATTCTCATTGTTCAACACCCACCTATGAGTGAGAATATGCGGTGTTTGGTTTTCTGTTCCTGTGTCAGTTTGCTGAGAATGAATATTTTACTCATTAGTTTTTACATGATAGGAAAATATGCTAATGTCCAACTCTAAAGTTGCTTTGTGATTTTTAAATACAGTTTTTAGTTAAATCTTCAACAACATCTTGAAATTCATAGCAGTTTTAACTTCTGGACTGCAGTATTTAAGACAATGGACCAAAAGAAGGGACTTAAGAAAGGAGGTATTTTATTACCAATTTATTTTATTATTGACTTCTGAAACAAGGTCTTACTTTTCAATTGTGTGCCAAATAGATAGAACAAATATACAGTGTTATGGGTTGAGTTATGTCCTGCAAAAAGATAAGTTGAAGCTCTAATCTCTTATACATGTAAATGTGATCTCATTTGGAAATATGGTCTTTGTAGATGTACTCAAGATTAGATGAAGTCATACTGAATTAGATAGTATGACTATCTAATATGACCGCTGTCCTCATAAGAAAAGATGAAAAGACACAGACACAGAGATAAGACAGCTATGTGAAAGCAGAAGTATCACTCCAATGTGCAGTGACGCTGTCACGAGCCAAGGAACACCTGAAGTTATCAGAAGCTTAAAGAGACAGGCAAAGACCTTCCCCCTAGAAGTTTCAAAAGGAGCGTAACCTTGACAACATCTTGATTTTGGACTTTTGGAGCCAGAATTGTGAAAGAATAAATGTCCATTGTTATAAGCCACTGAGTTTATTGAACTTTGTTATAGAAAACCTAAGAAATGAAATATGGAGAAAAAAACAAAATATAGTAGTAATGGCTTAGATCCATGAGGGATGACCTTGGATGTTTGGACTCACAGTTACCTTCACTAGTACACTCCAAAAATCTAAGTCTTTACTCTGATGTGCTCAGAATCATTGCAAATATGTCTCTGCCAAAAGGTTGCTCATGCTATCCATTTTTTTTTTTACTCCAGTTCCTATTCGGTAACACCTAAGTACTTATCAGGAAATAAATTTCATATCACTTCTTTCTATTAATCTGTTGGCTGGAAGTCAAAGGGGCAGAGTTATAGGTAAAATTCCATCCACTTCAATATTGCATGCTTTCTATGCAGAAATCCTTATTCATAGAGAGACAATGAGCGAGGAAACTCAAGATCATATAACTGTCTGAACTCAAGACTAGATTCTACGTGTGTTTCTCCTTTTGCTATTTTCAAATAAAGATAGCATGGACTTTTCAGTAGATAGTCATCATAGTGGATAGCTGTGGACACTTCAGTGGTGGGTTAGTTGCTGCCTGCTTTGTGGTAGAATTATAGCATGAAAAATTGAAATGGGCCACAGAGATTATGCAATGTCTTTCAAACTGAATTATGTGTCCTTTACAGATCATGGACATTTATTCAGCCAATTTGTCATCTCTCTGGGTGATGATCTCTCTCCATACGCTATAAGTACTCACCAGGGACCACCTTCTCACTGCATCATAAACTGTCTTACTCTTTAGCACAAACTAGGTCACGTAAGCTATTTAGTAAAAGTGGCAGAGAATGAATAACAGCACTTCTAGAATTTAAAAGCAGATGGATTAGAAATGGGAAGGATTTACACATACCTGTAACTATCTTTTATTAGACTTCCGCATTTCTCTGGCTCTAACTGTAAACCTATATGATCTTACGGATAATTTTCCTAAATTATTCTATTTTTCTACATCCTTACCTCACAATGTCCCATAAAAGGCACTCTCAAAATGCCAATCCCTTCAAACATACATCCCTCCTGACAAGATATTCACAAGCATATATTTAATCTTTTTTTAAAGATGAAAATCACATTATATGTGCCATTAATACATAAAAATAAGATGTCTACTTCTAGATGAATTGGAAAGAGGGAGGTAAGAAAGGATAGAGGATGGAGAGGAGAGGGATTGAGGAGGAAAGGGTGATCTACATGAACCTGTAAATAGAATGTGTCATTCTTCGCTCTGGCTTCTCTTTAGAATCTTCTGAAAAGGTTTTCGTTTTTGTTTGCTTTGGTTTTTTCTTTTTTCACAGAAGTTTAGAGGAAGGTACAGAGATTTCCTGTATATCCTCCCGCTTCACAAATGCACAGCCTCTCCACTATCAGTGTCCTTCACCAGAGTGGTACTGTTCCTACATAGGATGAACCTACATTGACACATCATAATCACCCAAAGTCCACAGTTTACCGTAGCATTCATTCTCAGTGGTTAATATTCTGTGGATTTGGACAAATGTATAATAACACGTATCCACATTTATAATATCATAGAGAGTAGTCTCATTGTCCTTAAAATCCTCTGTGCTCCACCTACACACCTCTCTCCCTACCCGCAAGCCTTGGCAACCACTGATCCTTTCCTTGTTTTCATAATTTTGCCTTTTCCAGAATGTCATATAGTTGAATTTATACAGTATATAGTCTTTTCAGATTGCCTTCTTTCAATTAGTAATATGCATTTAAATTTCCTCCATGTCATTTTGTAGCTTGCTAAGTCACTTCTCTTGAATGCTGAATAATTCTCCATTGTCTGGATGTAACACAACTTGTCCATTCATCTACTGAAGGACATCTTAGTTGCTTTAAAGTTTTAGCCATTATAAAGATAGTTGCTATAAACATCCATGCACAGGTTTTTGTGTGGACACATGTTTTTAGCTCTTTTGGGTAAATACAAAGGAGTGAGAGTGTTGAATCACAGGATGTGGTGGTTAATATTAGATGTCAACTCAATTAAATGGCAGGATACTTAAATGGCGAGTGAAACATTGTTTCTGGGTGTGCCTATGAGAGTGTTTCCAGAACACTGCCTTATATTATTAATTTACATGCTGGAACAGTTATAAAACTTGATGATATAGGCCTGGGAGAAGTTAAAAAAGTTACTCCTCTTTGATTAGTACTATTTAATCCAGGAGTTTACCTGCTGAAAAAAAAAAAACCCTCTTTAACACTTGTTACACTTGCAAATATACAGTTCTCTCTGTGTTTAGGTCTTTCTTCTTTATTGAATATCAACATAGAGCCTGGAATCATATAAAAAAGTTGGAAAATTCATTGTTCATGATAAAAGATATAAATAGAAATACAATAAAGACAAATTCTGAGTCCCTCAAAAGAGATAAAAGCAGCAAAGAGATTTAAAAAAAAGATTCAGAAATTTTCTTTGAGACATGTGGCAAGAATGGCAATCATTACAAAAATCTGGAGACAACAGATGCTGGAGAGGATGTGGAGAAATACAAACACTTTTACACTGTTGGTGGGAGTGTAAATTAGTTCAACCATTGTGGAAGACAGTGTGGCAATTCCTCAATGACACAGAACTAGAAATTCCATTTGACCCAGCAATCCCATTACTGTGCATATATCCAAAGGAGTATAAATTGTTCTATTGTAAAGACATATGCACACGTATGTTCATTGCAGCACTGTTTACAATAGCAAAGACCTGGAATCAACCCAAATGCCCATCGATGATAAACTGGACAAAGAAAATGTGGCACATATACACCATGGAAAATACTATGCAGCCATAAAAAATGATGAGTTTGTGTCCTTTGTAGGGACATGGATGAATCTGGAAACCGTCATTCTCAGCAAACTGACACAAGAACAGAAAATCAAACACCGCATGTTCTCACTCGTAGGCAGGTGTTGAACAATGAGAACACATGGACACAGGGAGGGGAGCATCACACACTGGGATCTGTTGGGGTGGGGGCTAAGGGAGGAACAGTGGGGTGTAGGGAGGTTGGGGAGGAATAACATGGGAAGAAATGCCAGATATAAGTGACAGGGGGATGGAGGCAGCAAACACATTTCCATGTATGTACGTATGCAAAAATCCTGCATGATCTGCACATGTACCCCAGAACCTAAAATACAATAAAAAAGAAATACCATTTTAAACATATACACAGCATGTGCTATACAAATATTCACACTCCTCACTCAATTTACCTTTAATTATAAATGCATTATAAGGAGGGAGCAGGACTGGCTGCAACAATTTTTAGGAAACGATACAAAATCCAGGACCCTTGTTCAAAAACCGTGAAGGATTTGAAGATGGCAACAGCACAGCATTAAACCAAGTGGGGCCCGAAGTGCAAGACCCTCTGTGACTGACTCAACAGGCTGCACACCCACAAAGCTGGCACAGTGGGTGGAAGTGAGGGTAAAGATAACGAATGTTCCTATTTCATATAAGGATCAGAAGTGATGGAAGTTCAAAGACTTGAGTCTGATTTACATGTAGTGTAATTCGCTGTCATATCACAAGCTCCTTAAGCGGCTATTTCAATGGTTGACTAAATCATTCCTTTTTGAATAAATGGCTTATTGGTGATCCTAGAGTGGAGCTTTGGATATATTTTCCAATAGTTATACCCTTCCAAAATAAACTTATTTGATGTAGATTTTATAATTCTCTGAGAACGTACAATCTGAAAACATGAGAAAGGAAGAGATTTAGCTAGTGCATTGGAATATTTCCATTTATGATTTGGCAGAGAGATGTAGAAACCATAGTGACAAATCAGTATGATTTGTTTTTAAATAAACAATAAATCATGGATAGAATCTGGCCTCATCAGCAAAACCAGCTAACTGGAGGTTTTTATTTTGTTTCGTTTTGCTTTAATGTGAACCTGCCAAATGTAAGATTAATTAGTAGGCTATTCAATGATTACAGTCTCTCCTTTGTAAAGAGATTTTAGGAGTAGCTGAGCCTGAAAGAAATTTGCACACACTAACTAAATGTAAGAACCTCTTGAAGAATGGTGAGAAGCAGTCTCTGCCCTGAGGAATAGAAGCCATTTGTCTGGTGATGGTGGTGGTATGATGTGAGCTGTAGTGCGAAGACACAGGGAAGCAGAATTGCAAGAAGGGCAGCTGTCAGAGGCACTGGAATTGTTATCCACACAGAGTGGACCCTTGAAACTGCCTTTAGGGTTACACGTGAGGCCAGATAATCCCATCCATGGCATCTTCCATAACCCATACCCCTTACTGTGGAAGAACGGAATCATACCTGGGTAGAAAAATAAAAATGACCTGAGGCTTCCTTTTTTTGGTCATGACGTGAAAAACAGGACTATATTTCTCTTTTAAAAAGCCTGCTTTATTGTCTGCATACTTAAAACAAGTAGAACAGAAAGAGAAGTAGAAACGAAAGAGATCATCTGTTAATTAATCAAGCTCAGAAATTAGTAATCTTTCAATGGTCATTTGAAGTCTGAGATATTATAAAACACTAAATGCCTAGTATTAGAAAGAACATTCATTATATCTAAATGGAATTATCAACAGATGAGCAAATTTATGGTAGAATATTATTTATCTGTATCATTTTTAATACCTTAAATTACATAATTTAGCACTGGGTCAACTACCATAATTTGAAAGTAGGAATGACTAAAAATATTTTACGATATCTGAGACAACTGTATTATATGAAATTATATACCACATCTATTGATGATAATTTCACAGATACTTCTAATAGTATTATACCACTGAAACAATTTTTAAACTTGCTTTTGTGTTTTAAACTTTTAAAAATATTAATAGAAAATCCATCAACAAATTAATTACATGCTTAAACATCAGCACTTCTATTTTACTATGATTGTGTCATTTCTTAACCTCATTCCCTAAAAATAAAAATTAAAAACTTACAGCATAACATATCCTTAAAACTTGTACATATTATAGGTATGAAGCTTAAAGAATTTTCATTGAGTAAAGACACTCATAAACATAGCAAGGGAATAAAAAAAGATATCATTATTAAATCCTTATAAACCTTTCCCTCTTCTCCTTTCTGGTCATCAACCTTTCAACAGCAAATACCTGACTTTATAGATAATTTTGACGAATTTTGAACTTATCTAAATGGAATGTTATAATGTATATACTCTAGCCTTTTTTTTTTTGTCTAAGACTATCATCATAAGACAATGCTGCATGTAGGCATACTTGTTCATTCTGTATTCTTATTACAGTATGACATTTCATTGTATAATTTATTTAGCAATTAATTTTTCCTGTGATGGACATTTGAATTATATGTCATTTTTGGTAAATTTCTTTTCTTTTTGCTATATATCTAGGAGTCAATTTACAGAATCTTAAGAAATGAATCTTTTGAGCTTTAGAAAGTGACTAAAGGTTTTAACAACTTGTATTAGTTCATTCTCATGCTGCTAATAAAGACATACCCAAGACTGGGTAATTTATAGAAGAAAGAGGTTTAATTAACTCACAATGTAGCAGGGAAGGGAAGGCCTCAGGAAACTTATAATCAAGGTGGGAGGGGAAACAGACACGTCCTTCCTCACATGATGGCAACAGTGAAAAATGCAGAGCAAAGTGAGGGGTAAGGGAAGCCCCTTATAAAACCATCAGATCTCATGAGAACTTACTATCATGAGAACAGCATGGAGGTAACCTCCCCCATGATTCAGCCACCTTCCACTGGGTCCCTTCCACAACACAATGCAATATTTGATATCAAGCTGTTAGAAATGTGTATACTATATTGGGCTAAATCTGGAAACATAATGAACATATGAATATTCATATGAAAAAGTAAGCAAATTCTATCAAATTGGATGCTTTAAAAAATATGTTTTTGTTCCTAACACTAAAAATAATATTCTGGGAAATGTCTTCCAAAATGGTGGCACATGGAGTTCCCCAGACCAGAAGAATATAGAGTATGGGAGATATATACAAAATATAAATTGAACCAGGAGGTGTACATCCAAGTAAATTAATAATAATGTTAAATGAGAATCAATTTAACAATCAAATCAAAGGCAGAGTTTGTTAGTATAGATAAAACCAAACAATACCCGACTATATGTTGTCTACAGGAGACACACTTCATATTCAAAGATAAAAATAGTTGTAGGTCAAAATTAGTCTGTGGCATACAACACCTTACCTGTGGTTTCAATAGGTAAATTTATCAGTATAAGTAGTCTCCTGGTAATATAAACGATGACAAAGGCAGAAACACAGTAGGTGAATAAACAACAACAAAATTCCAAATGAAAGGGAGTTACGTGTTATATATACTCAGAACACAATAAACTTTTATTGACCACTCACTGTGTTTCTTGTATTGTCACTTACATTATCTTATTTAATTTTCTTCACAACAGCAAAACATGATTTAACTATTGCAAGTTCAAGAGATTGGAAAGAAAATAATAACTGGTAAAGAAAATAGGCACAAAAACTGGTATATGAGTACTTAATAGACTGACCAATGAATAAATGAGTAAAAAAAATGTGTATATTAATTGACAAGTATACAAGCATACATTTTCACAAGCAGTTTGAATGTTAATTCTATATATAAAATTTTGTGTAGCAAAAATTACAGTGATGGGAAAAAGTAGGAAAACAAATGTAATAGAAGGAGTTAATATGATTACATTGTAACTAATATTACTGAAGTAAATATTTGACTTGGTTTCTAAGATTTAAGTAAAAATACTGACTATAAATGTCCTTTAGGTCTATTTGTTTGTTAGGACTATTGGAAACATGCCTATCTACTAGTTTGAAGCAGGAATTTTTCATGAAGTTCAATAAAATACCTTTGTTTTAAGTTCAAAACTTTTATTTTTTATTTAGGGGATACAAATGCCAATTTTCTACATGTATATATGGTGTAGTTGCGAAGCCTGGGCTTTCAATGTACCGATTACCTGAATAGTGAACATTGTACCCAATAGGCAATTTTTCAACCCTCACCCTTTCCCACCCTCCCACCTTTTAGAGTCTCCAATATGTATTATTGGAGACTATACTTCATATGTCCATGTGTACCCATTGTTTAGCTCTCTCTTATAAGTGAGAACATGCAGTTGAAAATACCATTTTCATTTTACTTTAAAGTTGTTCTTTTTGGGGAAGAACTTAGAATGGAGGAAGAGAAGGAGAGCTTATTCTCTACGGGGTGAAGATGAATGGGGGTATGTTCACTGACAAGGAAAGACTTTTATTCTGGCACTATGTGTGAGCTCTCTGGGTCTGGGTTTGTGTTACCTATGCCTGCAGATGGTGTTGCAGGCATAAACACAGTGAGAAGAACAGCAAATCAGTCAGTTTTTGGAAGTCATCCTCTGGGCTCCACAGTAATGAAGTTATTTAGCATCAGCAGGGTCAACTTGGCAGGACATTAATGGTTGGACATGCTAGCACATAGCAACAGAGACTGGGATAGAAAGAAAGCAACTCTTCCTCTCTGAGAAGGAGTGAGTCTATATAGAGAAAAATAAAACACCCATGTTGGGCACAAAATTTTAGAGGATGTCAATTACTCATCAGTTGATATCAACAATCAATAATATTTAATGTAATAGTTTGAGTGAACATCAATAAAAATATACAATAATCAAAATATCAAAAATTTAAAGAACATATTCAACTGAAGGTAATAAAAAACTGCTTAGGATTGTCACTTGGTTAAAAGAAATTGTCAAACCTAGCCATTCTTCAAGTAAAACTAAGACAATCAAATTTTAAAATTGTTGCTGATTAATTTGTTTTCATTAAATCTGGGAAGCTAAAATTATGATACATTCTATTTGTAGAACCTCTACTCTCTGTATGTATTAATCACCACACAATGAGGGGTATTTATATATCACATCCATATTTAAAGTTAATCTTTAAACTTTTCGGTCTTCAATATTTCAGTATACTTTCAATTTTTTAAAACACTTTCAATGTTCTGAAATAAATAGCCATTAAAAAATATGGTTTAGTACAACAGCTTGAGGAGCTCCACAGACACCCTGGAAAAATGGCTGAAAATTCTTTTTAAAAAGCAAGCCATTTAGAGTCTCTGGAAACGTCCATAAAGGCCCACAGCAAATTAAGAATATTTGCCCAAGAAAATCTGCTAAAACCCTCTCAGCAAACTGACACAAGAACAGAAAACCAAACACCGTATGTTATCACTCATAGGTGGGTGTTGAACAATTAGAACATGTGGACACAGGGAGGGGAACATCACACACTGTGGTCAGTGGTGGGCGACCAGGGGAGGGACAGTGGGGGTGGGGAGGGTGGTGAGGGATAATGAGGGGAGAAACACCAGATATAGGTGATGCGGGGAAGAAGGTAGCAAACCAGTTTGCCATGTATGTACCTATGCAACAATCTTGCATGATCTGCACATGTACCCCAGAACCTAAATTACAATAAAAAAAAAAAAAAAAGAAAAAAAGAAATGGAAAAGTCTGTAGTATTTGAACCAAGATCTGTCCTCTGTCTTCTCTGACAGGTCAGTGAAATGGAAACTTCCCTCTAATCTGGTATAGCCAAGAACTCAATGGGGGTGCCATCATCCCAGGATGAGCACAACACCTGTATTTCTCTTCATACGTGCTCCCTGTTGCTCAGGCTAAGTTTCTGGTGAGTGTGGATCAGAGGTGCTGGCTCCCCTTTTCAGCTCAACCCCTTTATGGGACAGAGGCTCAATGTTGGGCATGTTACTGTTGAGAACACCCTGGCCTACAGTCTTTTTGTCCTGACTTGTGGGATAGGTATTCCGTGCTGAAAGAATCAAACCTGAGGCTACTGTTTTCCCATCCACTGTGTTTAGCTCCTAAAGTAAAAATGTCACTCAGAGAGAAGCATGTGGATGCCCCGTATACCAGAGCCATGATTTTGAGATTTTGCCCAAGGGGAAAGCAAGCTTCAGAACATATTGAAAAGGTATGACCTCATTTGCAAGTGTTTACAAAAGTTCAAGCCGAAAGGCACTCTTAAAAAATAATGGGAGTTGTGAGAGAAAGGCAAGTGAAACTAGATTGATAGATTCTTTGCAGATAGACACCAAATTTTATGTAGGCCAACAAGTTTGCCAGAATAAAGCAGAAAAAGAGAGCTGGAAAGAGCCTTCATTTAAGTAAAGACAAATTTCAAACACTGATCTTAGGAACTATCTCTTCAAAAGAGACTGGATTTGATTGGATTAGTTTGTAACCTAGGGCATGGTTGAAATCAATAGACAAATAGACATATCAGCTGGGACTGGTGGATCGTAACAGGTGGGTGTTGTCAGAAAAAGAGAGAGTCAAAGAAAGCTTTGTCAAAACCACTATAATCCTACAGTGACTGAGGGCATAACCAAGGATGTCCCCCACCCAAGGAGCAACATGAGAAGCATCACTCTATGGAAAGTGGGAGAGGGGGCATAGACGTTACTAAAATAATTCAGCCAATTACTAAAACAGCAATAAAGCAAGTAACACTAATAAGTCCTGGATGTGAGGTAACCAGTACCTAGAATTGCTACGATGCAGTCTCTAAAACAGCGTTTTCCAACAGCAGCAGCAAATAAGGGACATGAAAAGAAACAGAAAATTATGGCCTATACACTGAGGGGAAAAAGCAGGCAAGAGAAATTGCCTTGGAAAGCAACCAGATGTCAGATTTAACAAATAGAGAGTTCAAGGTAGCCATTAGAAATACATTCAAAGAAATAAAGGAAAGTATAATTAAAGAAATAAAGGAATATGTGATAATGTCACATCAAACAGAAAGAACCAAATGGAATTTCTGGCATTGGGAAGTGTAATACTTGTAATAAAAATTTACTAGAAGATTTAACAGTAGATATGACCTGGCAGAATAAAGAATAAGCAAATTTGAACATAGGTAAATAATCATTATGCAGTATGAAGAAAGAGAGACAATCTGCTTGATGTCCCTTCTTATAGGAGCAATGATGATTGTATCAGGGCCTCACAATCATTACCTCATCTAAACAGAATTACTTCCCAAAATTTTGTCTCCAAATACCATCCCACAGGGAATGCAGACTTCATTACCTGAATTTGGGAGGAACACAAACATTCAATTCCTAGCAGGAGCCATCAGCAGAAGAGACAGCTGCAATTACATTAGAGTCTCAATCTGAAAAGCAGCACAGCATCAAGAAGGAATTCTAGGAAAACAGGTGATGCAGTGTTCTAGGAACCTCTGAAATTACTCGGGGATATTTAAGGGGGCTAATTTGTAAAAAGTGTGTGTCTGTTGGAACTTATCACTTTAAAAATCATTTTACTTTTATTTTATAATTACAGATTGGTGAGCCTGAGTTCATATGGCTGATTATGTGGGATTTGATACAACTTTATGAGAAAGATAAAATAAAATGGTGAGCTAAATGAGTGCAATCTTCACCTGAGAAGTGATTCTTGCTTGCTGGTTAGCAACCAGACTTTCTTTTGAGTTGCAGAACTTAGTAACATGAGAATAGGAAAACCAGAAGAAGCAAGAAAGGCTAAAATGATCTGCATAATAAAGAGTTTCCACTAGATTTCCAGTAATAGTGGAATGTCTCATAAAGGACTAACTCTTTTACAGATAACAACTACATATTTAGGTTGATGGAAAAGTAATTGCGGTGTTTGCCATTACTTTTGCACCAAACTAATACTATGAATAAAATGAAATGCAGACACACACACACACACACACACACACACACACACACACAC
Organism: Alouatta palliata; assembly: GCA_004027835.1. NCBI lineage: Eukaryota > Metazoa > Chordata > Mammalia > Primates > Atelidae > Alouatta > Alouatta palliata. Next base: position 47,072 of record PVKV010015708.1, read on the forward strand.
AGGCAAACCTGCTATCAAAGGCAACAGACAGGGATCAAAGTCAGGCAAAGACTGGAGAAAAGTCCACAACTGGAAAATGTAACACAGATCTTTGACAATTGTTAAGGTTTTCCACCTGAGAGCAGGCCCGGGGCAGCACTGTGAAGGACTGAAATCTGATAGAAACCAATGTTGTTGACTGAGAAATACAAAGTACAGGATTTGTTATGAACAAAGTAGCTTAAAATATTCTGGAAAGCAGCCACTAAGTGGATACTCAAATTCTGTACACAAAATCTGCCCAATTCTCTGGCTGACCCTCGAACTGCACATGTGCTTATTAGAATGAGGCCAAAGAAAAGGTGAAACTATTTCAGGTGCTACTGTCCGAAGGCCTAGTTTGAAGATTGTGTTACAGCAAGTTAACTTCTGGCTAAAATTTAAGCAATACCTTGAAAAGTCTTTCCTTCAGAATAAAAGAACTTTATTCAGAGTTTCTATAATGTGTCATTCACAACATTCACAATAGAATTCAAAGTCACTAATCATAAGAGCACCAGGAATAGATTTATACTCAAGAGACAATCAAGGGAGACCCACCTTAAGAGGAAGCTGCTAGTGGGATTAGCAGACACAAGTTTCTATAACGTGGTCATGTTGTAACTGTACTTAACAGTGTAAAGAAAAAGATACACAAAGTAAATAAAAATGCATAACACTATTTTTTGTCTCTTAGTTTAGCCTATGTAGACAGTTTAAAGAAAAATTATGGCATTGTATTGTGGGGCTTTGGCACATGCGGATGTATCATATATGAGAATCATAGCATAAAGACAGAAAGAGAACTTCATAGTTGCAAAGTTCTGGCATCTCTTAGAAAGTGATACAATGTTAACTCTAAGTATGATGTGAAAAATTAAGGATACATATTATATTCCCTAGATAAACATTAATTAATGTACAAATGTGAGTATTCTATTTTTAAAGATATCTAGGTAAAGGATTTATTTAGTGCATTGAAATGCAGTTGCTAAAGTACCAGATATGTCAGCATCGTTAAAATGTGAATAATAACTTGAAATTTCTGGCTATGTTAGTTGCCTAATCAAAACAATCTGTGCTACTAAATAATAAACATCATTTAAAAATAAATTTTATTTTTATTTTGTATTCATGGAATGTATATGTATATATATACACAGGTTTGTTATGGATATACTGCATGATGCTGAATGATTCTGTAATCCAGGCAGTGAGAATAGTACCTGATAGGTAATTTTTCAACCCTCCCTTGTCTCCCCTCTTACCCTTCTATTAGTCCTTAGAGTCCATTGTTTCCATCTTCACATCCATATGTAGCCAATGATTAGCTCCCATTATAAGTGAGAACATGAGGTGTTTGATTTTCTGTTCCTGCTAATTTGCTTAGGGGAATAACCTTCAGCTGCATCCACATTTCTGCAAAGGGCATAATGTCTTTTTATGGCTGCATATTATTCCATGGTGTACATGTACCATATTTTATTTATCCAGTTCACCTTTACTGGGCACCTAGGTTAATTCCATGTCTTTGCTATTGTGAATAGTGAAGCAATGAATATACAAGTGCATGTGTCCTTTGGTATAATGATCTATTTTCCTCTGGGTATATATCTAGTAATGGGATTGCTAGGTCAAATCGTAGTTCTTTGAGAAAACTCTGAACTGCTTTCCACAGTGGCTGAACTAATTTAAATTCCAAACGAGTGTCTAAGTGTTCCTTTTTCTCTGCAGCCTCACCAATATCTGTTAGTTATTTTTTGTGTTTTTAATAATAGCCATTCTGATTGGTGAGAGATGGTGTCTCATTGTGGTTTTGATTGGCATTTCTCTGATCATTAGAGATATTGAGCATTTTTTCGTATGTCTGCTGGCCACCTGTATGTGTTCTCTTGAGAAGTGTCTGTGTCTTTTGCCTACTTTTTAATGGAGTTATATGTTTTTGCTTGTTGTGTTAAGTTCCTTATAGATTCTGGATATTAGACATTTGTCAGATGCATAGTTTGCAAATATTTTCCCCTATTCTGTGGGTTATCTATTTACTCCGTGATAGTGTCTTTTACTGTGCAAAAGCTCTTTAATTTAATTAGGTCTCACTTGTTAATTTTTGTTTTTGTTATATTTGCTTTTGAGGACTTAGTCATAAATTCTTTGCTAGGGTTGATCTCCAGAATAGTATTTCCTAGGTTATATTGTAAGATTCTCATAGTTTGAGGTCTTAGATTTAAATATTTAATCCATCTCTTGTTAATTTTTCTATATGGTATAAGGTAGGGGTCCAGTCTCATTCTTCTGCATATAACTAGCCAGTTATCCCAGCATCATTTAGTGACTATAGAATCCTTTCCCCATTGCTTACTTTTGTCAGTTTCATTGAGGATTAGATGGTTGTAGATGGATGGCTTTGTTTCTAGGTTTTCTATTATGTTCCACTGGCCTGTTTTTGTACGTGTCTGTTTCTGTAACAGTACCACGTTGTTTTGGTCAATATAGCCTAGTTGTAAGTTTGAAATTTGGTAGTATGTTGCCTCCAGCTCTGTTCTTTTTGCTTAGTATCGCTTTGGCTATTCAGGCTCTATTTTGGTTCCATAATGAATTTTAAAATAGTATTTTTTCTAGCTCTGTGAAAAATGACGTTGGTGGTTTGATAAGTATAACTCAGAATTTGTAGATTGCTTTGGGAAGCATGACCATCGTAATGACATAGTTCTTCCAGACCATGAGCATGAAAGTTTTTCCATTTGTTTGTGTCATCTATTATTTCTTTCAGCTGTGTTTTGTAGTTCTGCTTGTAGTGATCTTTCACTTCTTTGGTTAGATGTTTCCCCAGGATTTTATTTTTTTGCAGCTATTGTAAATAGGATTGCATTCTCAATTTGGCTCTCAGCTTGAAAGTTATTGGTCTATAAAAATGCCACTGAGTTTTGTATTGATTGTGTTTTGTATTGATTGTATTTTGTATTGATTTTGTATCCTGAAACTTTACTGAAGTCATTTATCAGATGTAGAAGCATTTTGGCAGAGTCTTTAGTGTTTTCTGGGTGTAGAATTATATTGTCAGTGAAGAGATATAGTTTGATATCCACCCTTCCTATTTGAATGCTTTTTCTTTCTTTCGTTTGACTGATTGCTCTGGTTAGGACTTTGAGTATTATTTGAATAGAAGTGGTTAGAGTGGGCATCCTTATCTTGTTCCTGTTCTTAAGGGGAGTTGTTTTACCTTTTGCCTGGTTCAAGATGATTTTCACTGTGGGGTTGTCATACTTGGGTCTTAGTGTTTTGAGGTTTGTTCCTTCAAGGAATAGATTGTTAAAGGTTTTTATCATGAAATGATGTGGGACTTTACCAAAAGCTTTCTCCGGGTCTATTGAGATGATCATATGCTTATTGTTTTTAATTTTTTTATGTGGTGAATCACATTTGCTGATTTGTGTATGTTGAACCAACCTTGCATCCCTGGGATAAAGCCTAGTTGATTGTGCTGAATTAATTTTTTGTTGTGCTGCTGGATTTTGGTTTGCTAGAATTTTATTGAGGATTTTTGCATCTATGTTCACCAGGATTATTGGCCTGTAGTTTCATTTTTTGTGTGTTTTTGTCAGGTTATGGTATAAGGGTGTGCTGACTTTGTAGAATGACTTAGGGAAAGTCTCTTTCCCTTCTCTTTTGTAATAGTTTCAGTAAGATTGATACAAGCTCTTCTCTGTATGTTTAGAATAATTTAGCTGTAAATCCATCTAGTCCAGGGATACTTTGGTTGGTAGGTTTTTTATGACTGGTTCAATTTTGGAACTTGATACTGTTCTGTTTAGAATTTCAATTTCTTCCTGATTCAATATGGAAAGTTATATGTTTCCAGGAATTTATCAGTTTCCTCCAGATTTTCTAGTTTGTGAGCATAGAAATGTTCATAGTGCTCCCTGAGGAGGTTTTGTATTTCTGCAGGATCAGTTTTAATATCACCTTTGTCATTTCTGATTGTGCTCATTTGGATATTCTCTCATTTTTTCTTTACCTAGTCAGTCATGTATTGATCTCCTTGCCCCTTCCAAAGGACCAACTTTTGATTTTGTGGATCCTTTTAATACATATTGGATTCTTAATTTTGTTTAGCTCTGATTTGATTTTTATTATTTCTTTTCTTCTGTTAGTCTTGGGGTTAGTTTGTTCTTATTTTTCTAGTTTCTCCAGCTGTAATGTCAAATTGTTAATTTTAGATCTTTCTAACTTATTTATGTAGGTGTTTAGTGCTATAAACTTTCCTCTTAACACTGCTTTTTCTTCATCCTAGAGATTTTGGTATGTGGTTTCTCGGTTTTCATTTATTTCAAAAAATTTTTGTTTTCTACTATAATTTGATTGTTTACTCAAATAACATTCAGAAATAAGTTGTTTAATTTCCACATAATTGCATGATTTTGAGAAATCGTCTTGGTATTGATTTTTATTTTTGTTCTACTATCAGCTGAGAATATGGTTAGTATGATTTTGATTTTTTTGAATTTATTGAGACTTGCTTCAGGGCACAGCATGTGGTCAGTCATAAAGTATGTTCCATGTGCAGGTGAGAATACATAGTCTGTGGTTGTTGGGTAGAGTGTTTGATAGATGTATGTTATGTTCATTTGGTCAAATGTCAAATGTAAGTCCAATTTTTTTGTTAGTTTTCTGCCTTGACGATCTGTCTAATGCTGACAGTGGGGGTGGTAGAGTCCCTTATTATTATTGTATGGTTATCTAAAATTGTTTTAGGTATAGAAGTACTTTTGGTATGAATCTGGGTGCTCCAATGTTGGGTGTGTATATATTTAGAATAGTTAAGTCCTATTGTTGAATTTAACTCTTTGTCAGTATATAATACCCTTCTTTGTTCTTTCTCACTATTGTTGGTGTAAAGTCTGTCTTATCTGATGTAAGAGTAGTGACTCCCAGTCTTTTTTGTTTTCTGTTTGTATGATATATCTTTCTCCAATGCTTTACTTTGAGTCCATGGATGTTATTATATTGGAGATGGGTCTCTTTAGGACAGCAAACAGATGGGTTTTTTTTTTTTTTTTTTTCTACTTGCCACTCTGTGCCTTTTATGGGGCATTTATATTAAAAGACAAATTTTTGTTTGCTTTTACATTTTGGGTTTTTTGAAGGATTTCAAATCTCATTCAAACAAATAGTGTTAGAATAAATGATAATTTTAGTATTTTTAAATCTTACAAATTATATACCTAATATTGGTTAAATAATGTCATGACTATAATTTACATAATTTGTAGATTGTATTCCACAATTTGTCATAACTTTTATTTCTTTTCATCATTTATTTCAGTTCAATATCATTGTGTAGCAAAAAGAAAAAAAATAAGGCATATAGAAGCATGAATGATCAATAAAATAGAAAGCAAAAAATCTTATTAATTGGAAAGATATGCTACAAAATTAATTCCCTGTATTCTAGATTGCTCAATGAATTGGTAATTCACTTGAATAGCTTCACATTTAGTATTTTACTCCATCTCTACAAACATGTTTTTATAATTGTTATTTAAATGATATACTGATAAGGGCTCTCCAAAGAAACAGAACCAGTAGTGAATGTATACATGCACAGACACAAATATATATGAAGACAGAGGGAGGGACAGAGATTTTAAAGGAATTTTCTCATTGAGCAAGCAGACCAACATGCTGGAAATTCAGGGAAGATTTGACTCTACAATCCTGAGTCCTAAATCCACAGGCTAAATGCTTGGGCAAGGTTTCTATGCTGTAGTCTTGAGGCAGAATTGCTTCTTGCTCAGGGAAGTTTCATTTTTACCTCTTACATTTTTTTTTAATATATATACTTTTTATTGCATTTTAGGTTTGGGGGTACATGTGAAGAACATGCAAGATTGTTACATAGGTACACACATGGCAGTGTGATTTGCTGCCTTCCTCCCCATCACCTGTATCTGTTATTTCTCCCCATGCTATCCCTCCCCAACTCCCCACCCCTGCTGTCCCTCCCCTTTTTCCCCCCAACAGACCCCAGT